>BJCM01240145.1:0-12971 GCA_018326385.1 Flaveria bidentis | reverse complement strand
AGGTCCAGTCGCATAAGTGCTCATCCGCATTAGTCCCATTCGCATGAGGTCCATCCGCATTAGTCCATTTGCACGATTGGGTGTTCATTCACATAAGTGTTCATCCGCATTGGTTCATTCGCATGATGTTCAGTCGCATGGAGGCCATGCGACTGAAGGGTGTCCATACGCCCGAATAGGGCTGTTGCACTTGAAGGAAAATGTAGTTTGACTTCTGACTTTTGGGGGAAAGTGCAGATGTAAGTTTTGACGTAAAGGTTCCCATAAGAGCATGTAAGATGACTGTTGTGACCTTAGAGAGCATGTTGGGCATGATGACGATGATGTTGCATGTTTATGCATGTTATGTATGTATGATGTTGCCCTGTATGATGATGATGACTGTGTATGATATGTTCCTTATTATGATGTATATTTATCTTTCTTGTGGCTTTACATGTCATGTTAATGAACGAATTAAGTATTATGTAACGTAAAGTGAAAGATAATGAAAGAGGAACATGAAGTAAGAACGCATGCATTATTGAATGATGAATGAACGAAGGAAAGGCTTGCAAGCACATATATGAGGTGAGCAACCCTGTTGTTGCAACAGACTCAGATAGCGTGCAATCATTGAGATTGCTATGAGGTGAGCAACCCTATGGTTGCAACAAACTCGGATAGCGTGCTATCGTGAAGTTGCCATGACGTGAGCAACCCTGTTGTTGCAAGAGACTCGGATAGCGTGCTATCGTTGAGATTGGCAATGAGGTGAGCAACCCTATGGTTGCAACAGACTCGGATAGCGTGCAATCGTTGAGATTGCCCATGAGGTGAGCGACCCTGTTGTCGCAACAGACTCGGGATGACGAACGTATAAAATGAACGAAAGTTAACGAATGTAATGGAAGATAATAATTATATTATCTATGTATATGTATGATGTATGATGCATGAAAGTAAAGAACGGTTTTAATTGAAAGATAAAGTATTGTTTTACTATAAAACTAGAACTCACTTAGCAACGCTGACTTTTATGTGTTTCCAGTTGGCAGGTAATGATTGCTGAGGATGGCACGGGCAGCTACTCGGCTTTTTTGTGATGGCATTCTTTTGATTAATATTTTTGCATTATAATGCGAACAAGATGTTTTGTAATGAATGTTGTATTAACTTGCAAAAGCATTTATATGAAAATGAAAGATTATTTTAGTGTTCCGCTGTGATTTTATGAAATACAAATGTAAATATATGTTTTATGTGCGATGAGAATCCAACTGTAAGCTTCCCGGGAACGGGGCCTTACAGAAATGCGGATGAATAGAGTCAATGCGGATGAACTACAACAAATGCGGAGGAAGTAAAAGAAACGTGGATGAACTATAACAAATGCTGATTAAGTATAAGAAGTGCGAATGAACTATAACAAATGCGGATTAAGTAAAAGAAATGCGGATGAACTATATCAAATGCGGATGAAGTAAAAGAAATGTGGATGAACTAAGACAAATGCGGATGAACACTTAGAATATTTCTAAGTTTTTGGAGAAAAAATGTAATTTAGGCTTTGACTTGGGAGATTCCCGGGGGCTATGTAAGTTGACTTTTTGAGGTCATAGATGTTATCATGGGCAGGTTATGATGTATGATGCTTTGGCATGATGTGCATGATGTTCTGCATGATGTGTATGATGTATGTTATGTATGTATGATGCCCTGTATGATGCTGTTATATGTGTATGTTAATGTTCCTGTTATGTATGTTTATTTTCCCATGGCTTTATATTGAATGTTAATGAAATGAAAAGTATTATGTAACGTAAAGTGGAAGATAATGAAAAGAGGAACGGAATGAAAGAATGCATGCATTAATGAATGAACGAACGAAAGAAAGGCTTGCAAGCAAATGTACGCAGGTTCACACTCAATGAGGAGTGTTAGCTCAACCGTGTGCAGGTTAGCTACCCCGTGAGGATGCACACTAGGGCTTAATCCCTGTGATTAAGCAAATGTATGGAGGTTCACACCCAATAAGGGGTTGTCAGCTCAACTGTGTGCGGGTTAAATACTCCATGAGGAGGCACACAGGGGTTTAGTCTTTGTGATTGACCATATGTATGGGGTCCTTGTCGCTTAACCCTAGATGAATTGCTTGGTGCTCTAGAGGGGGGATTAAGCACATGACATGACCTAGATGGAAATAAAAGATAATAAATGTACGAAACGAACGATGATGAAGATATTAAATATTATCTATGTGTACGTATGATGTGTGATCACATTCTAAAACCTGTTATGATTGAATGAAAGTAAAGAACGGTTTTAATGAATGTAAAGTATGTTATATGTTAAAACTAGAACTCACTCAGCAAAGCTGACTTTTTATGCATTTTCTAGTTGGCAGGTGAGCATTGCTGAGGATGGCACGGTACGGCTACTTGGCTTGTTTTGGAGGGCATCCATTCTTATAATGCTTCTGTGATGTAATGCAACATGTGTTTTGTAATGTGATAACGATGTATTATTTTGCAAAAGCTTTTATAATGAAATGAAATGTTATTTTAATGTTCCGCTACAATGTTTTATAAAAGTTAAATGTAATTATATGTTTTATGAGTGATGATTGGCCAGCTGTAAGCGTCCCGGGAACGGGGCCTTACATTACTAATCATTCAATTACATATTTCATTTAGAAATGCATCATAGTCATGGTAATATTAGCTTTGCATTGTATTTAGTTAATCATTGTCATGGTAATATTAGGTTTGCATTACATTGGTTACATAAAAAACAAAAAACAAAAAAAAGGATCACACCTTTATAGACCTGGGAAAGATTTTGAAAACAACATGAAAAATGATATTAAACTTTATTATGTTAATCATAGATTATGTGCCAAAAAAGGTTGATAGTAATAGAAAGACAAGTGTATCCCGTTATGCTAGTGCCTTTTGTTCTTGAGTTTACAATGATAAAAAATGCTTAATGTCCATGTGTGCCTAATGCTGATCTGATCACATAAGAAGACCAAGACCTAGCAAAATAATTTTGAGAGTAGAGTCCATCTGATAAAAAAACAAAAAGGCAAAAAAAGAAGGGAAATAAAAAAGCTAAAAAAAGAGAACATATTAGTTAAATGATATTTAAGCCGCAATAATGACAAATCATTTGTGATCTCGCGTGGTGAAACATTGACCACTTGCTCTCTATAGTCCTTGAGGTTAATAAGGTTTCCATCGTGTGAAGAAACGTGTTGACACAGTTAAATGAGTAAATTAACATGGATTGATTGAGATGAAATGATCAAACTAAAAGGTTTGAGAATCATAACTAGCAAATTGGATATATTTGTTAATAAAAATATTGAAAGCCCCAATTGTGCATGACAATTGAAAATTAGTATAATAAGATGATTTCATGCTCATACTTCTTACATGGGGCTAGGATGAGTGTTGCCAATATTCTAATCATGTTACTATTTGTTTTGTTTTTACTTCCTAGTTCATTCATATTCTTGACTTTCTCGAGGACAAGGAAATGTTTAAGCTTGAGGAGATTTGTTAGTTATATTTGTAGTCATAAATTATAGAAATTTTATCCTACAACGATGACATGTCGTTGTCATATGATGAATATTTTTTCCTTTTTCTTTTTAGACTAACTAATAAAAAATACAAACAAAATAAATAATATTTTTTAGTTTATTAAATATTTACGTCTTTTTTTCTTGATTAATCAGAAAGAAAGATAAAAAGTTATAAATATATCAAATTCAAATAAGTGAAATAAGAGTTAATTACATAGATAGTATGGAAATCTCATATTACACGTTTGATCTCAAAATTGAGAAATTACAGCTATGGTCCAAATCATAGGTCCTTCGGATGATAGGTCGTTGACTTTACAAGTTAAGTTGGTGTGAAACGAGCAAAATATCCTTAAATTAAAGAATATAAATGAATAAATGTTATTGTACTCCCCTTTAGTTAATACATATATGATCTGTTTGGTATGTGGTGATGGAATGAACAAAGGAATGCAATGGATGAGGGAATGAAAGGATGATGGAATGAGATGAATTATTACATTCTATTGTCCTATTTGGATATCCTGTGGTAATCGAATGAATTGTTATTTTTGTTATAGGTTAGGTAAGAAAAGATGAAGAAATAGAATACAAAAATAGTTATGATAGTGATGGCAGGTGGTGGTGGTCGGTGGTGGCTCCCTATAGTGTTGGGTGGTATGGCAGTTGGCGGTAATTGGTTGTGGTGGTAGGTGGTTGATGGTAGTAGCCAGTGGTGGTGGGTGTGGTAATGGTGGTTGGTGGTGGTGATAGGTGGTGGTGGTGGCAATTGATGGTAGTGATGGTTGCCAATGATGATGGGGGCCGGTGGTGGCAGGTTATGCTGGTGGCGAATGATCATGGTTGTTGGTGATGACTTGGTGGTTGATGGTGATGGTGTTGGTGGTGGTGGTGATTGGTAGTGGTGATTGCTAGTGGTGGTGGATATGGTGATAGATGGTGGTGGTGGGTGGTGGTAGTGGTCGGAGGTGTGGTGGTATGTGGTGGTGGTGCCCGGTGGTGGTTGTTATGGTGGTGGTGGTGACAAAGGTTGGAAGAAGGAATGGAATGAAAAACAATGGGTGGATGGAATGATTTTGGTGTGTTTATAAGGAATATAATTACTTATGTAATGTTTCATTTCATTAAACATTTTTATTCACTAACAACGGTTAATTTCCTTCCATCTCTTAGGGGTTGTTTGACAACTTTTGAATGATTAAGTACTAAACCAATAAGAGATCTGAACCATTAAGTGTTGAACCATTAAGAGGTCCAAACCATTAAAAGCTAGTGTATCACTTAACTATTCAAATGCAAATATCTGACCAATTCAAATAAGAGGTCTTAACCATTCCGCATTAGACCTCTTAACCATTCAACATTAGTATAATGCTTAACCATTTAGAGACAAATCTCTAAAGCATTTAGACATTTTCTCTCGAAACAAACAATCTGAACCATTAAGCGTTGAACCATTCAAACATCTGAACCACTAAGAGACTGATTAAGATGCTGCCAAACGACCCCTTATTCTTGCATACCAAAAGCTACCACATTGTAAAAATAAACCTTTGGCCCACCACCATCGGCAACCTATCACTATTGTCAACCAACACCGACGTTGAAGATAAAGTTGACTACCATTGCCCCCATCTTCTAGATTCACAGACCAACCACCCTCACGGATCTAAAATGATGAAGTTCTACCCTAAAATTGCTACAATTTCAAACAAATTTGGTGTGATCATGGTGTAGCAGTGGTCTGGTTTTTGGTCATTATTGATGGTTTGACTTTTGTTATGATAGTGGAGATTGTGGTATAGTGGATTTAGGGATCTTGATATATTGATGGTAGTGGAGGTTGTTTTGTTCCACAATCAATGGCTGTGATGGATGTGGCAGTGGAAAGTTTCAATTGCCAGATGTTATTTTGTTTAACGTAGGTATTGGTCGCCATCACCCTCTATCTAGGGTTTTGATTTTTAGCTTTGATTTAGAGTTAGGCGACATTGATGATAGGTTAAGTAATTTGTTATGTTCTATTTAGATGTTATAATATGTTAGGCGCTGTTAATGATGGGTTAGACGATGGTGACGGTGGTAGGAATGGTGATGGTGATGTTGGTATGGAAGTACCAGTATCGTCTTAAACACCAAGAAAATTGTAATGGAGTGTCCTCTCTAGTGACACCACTAACACTTTCCCTGAGAATGGTCATTGTCTACCTGTTGGATAAAAAGTATAGAGCAATCTAGCAACTGAGTTATTTCGGTTTTGATAACTCTAATTATCATTTATGTAGTGCTATTTAATGTGAATTACAAAGGCTTATTAAGTGATTCCACTAGAAACAAGTTGTGCTAATCCAATTTCAAGATTTATCAATTTCTCCATGCAACTAGTTGAGTGAGATGGGTGTATCACATGCATGTATAGCGTTTAAAATCAATGTGTATGCAGGTTGATCAAACCTATTCAAAACAACATATAGAATAACTTATTAGTCTAGTTCTAGCCAAGAATAGCATGTTCATCCATCACCATTTTGACGCTTTACATATATTCTGTGATGAATTAAGAAGGAATCTTAAAGAGTTACTTGAGTCGATATTTTAATTTCTGATACGTCCATGAGAGGAAAATGCATAAGTACTAGCGAGAATCTGCCATGCTTCATGTGATGAGGATGAGCTTATGGCCAAAGGGACAATTCGTGGAGAAAGGCTCCCTACAAGAGCCTAAATAACAACCTATCTTCACCGATCCAGTTAGCATAGTACTTATGCAACATGGTTGTTCCACAAATGTAATAGTAGGTAAGTTCCATATATGAAGGGATATAGATTGAATGCACGAGTTAAGGCTTAAATCTATGTTTTCTAGCCAAGATAGTCGGTAAATGTGAGTTTTAAGGCTTTTATGAAGTTAACTGCAATGAGGTCTTTCAAGGTAGAGTTAATAAAAAGAAAAGAAGAATCTTCATTGTTAGTCATGGTGGTGCATTTTGATGATGAAGTCTACAATAGAGAAGGAGGGATGATGGGTGAGCATTTTGATGATGAAGTCTGCAATGAGGTCTTTCAAGTATTTCTAGAGATCCACAAGTCTCATCCCACCTCAAACATTATTAGAGATGTTGACTCAGGGGTAAGAACAAGAGGACAAACCCATGATGTAAATGTTTGTCTTCACTTTTGTTTCTTATCTCAGATAGAGCCTAAGAAAATTGACGAGGCTCTAAAGGATGGAAGTTGGGTTGAAGCTATGCAAGATGAGCTGCTTCAATTCAAAAGGCAGAAGGTTTGGAACCTATGTCCTCTTCCTAATGGGAAGACTACTATAGGAAACAAATGGGTTTTTAGGAACAAGAAGGATGATAGAGGACTTGTCATAAAAACAAAGCTAGACTAGTTGTTCAAGGGTATACATACGAAGAAGAAATTTAGTACATAGATCTCTTTGCTCCTGTAGCAAGACTGGAAGCTGTTTGGATATTCTTCGCATTTGCTGCATCCAGGAACTTCAAGGTCTATCAACTTGATGTCATGTGTGCTTTTCTCTATGGGATGATTGCTGAAGAGGTGTATGTCAAACAACCACCTGGCTTTGCAGATCCTGATCATCCTGATTATGTCTGCAGGCTTGATAAGATCTTTATGGGCTGCACCAAGCACCAAGAAAGTGGTATGAGACTCTATCTTAATATCTCTACAAGCATGGATACAGAAGAGGTACTATAGATGGAACTCTCTTCATCAAAGGAACAGGAAATGACTTGATGCTAGTTCAAGTATATGTTGATGACATCATCTTTGGTTCAACTAATCCAAAGCTCTGCAAAGACTTTGAGAAGCTGATGAAGGATAAATTTGAAATGACTGGCATGGGGAAACTCAATTTCTTTCTAAGAATTCAAGTGAAGCAAGTTGAAGATGACTTCTTCATAAGTCAGTCAAAGTATGTTCAAGACATGCTCAAGAGGTTCAAAATGACTGATTGCAAGGTTGCTAAAACTCCCATAGCAAGAAACCATTCCCTTAGGCCTGATCTTGAGGGGGACTGTGCGGATGAACATATCTACAGGGCTATGATTGGGTCTCTTATGTACCTTACAGCTAGCATGCCTGATATTATGTTTGACACATGTGTATGTGCAAGATATCAAGCCAACCCAAAGATGTCACATCTTGTCACTGTCAAAAGAATTTTAAGATATCTCAAAGGTGCCTCAACACTTGGCATTTGGTATCCAAAGAATTTTGACTTTAATCTGTATGCATATACAGATGTGATTATGCAATATGATTGCAAAGTCTACATCAAAGGAATATTATTTTCTTGGTGAAAAGGTTGTCTCTTGGCAATGCAAAAAGCAATCCTTTGTCTCTGCATCAACTACTAAAGCTGAATACATTGTTGTTGCAAGTTGCTGTGCTCAAGTGCTTTGGATTCAGAATCAGATGCTGGACTATGGGTTCAACTTTAAAGAGACTCCCATTCACATAGACAACAATAGTGCCATCTCTATTATAGAGAATCCTGTGAAGCACTTAAGGACTAAACACATCAATATCAACTATTATTTGATTAGAGATAACTTTAAAAGGGCTTGATCAAACTAGTCAAGGTTAACACAAATGAACAATATGCCGATTTGTTCACTAAATCTTTTGATGAGCAAAGATTTAAATATCTCATATCAACTATTGGGATGATTAACCTTGAGTAGCTTTTTCTTGAAACTAATTCATATCATTTCTAAAATCTGTGTCCTAAGTTGTCTATTTCATCATCTTCATAAGCTCTTGTTTTCGTTAGAAGAAAATCCTTTTAGAAGATTTTCCTTAGATTTTTGAAAATCTTGATTTTTTCTGTTCTTCGGAAGATATGATTTTATCTTCAGAAGAAACTTATCCCTTTAAAACAAACAATTGCTTAAGTAAAATTGCCTTTGGAAGAAATTCTAAAATATCTTCCGAAGCTTAATATTTTCCTTAAGAACTTGAATGTTTTTAAGGATAATTTTCTTCTGAAGCAAATTAATTCTCAGAAGCTTTATTCTTAGTTGAATGAAGTATCTAAGACTTAATTCACTTCCGAAGCAAAATTTTCAAAACTCTCAAGAATTTCTTCCGAAGTCATTTTGGCTTCGGAAGCTTTTTATCAAAACTTCCGAAGACAAATTACATTCAGAAGATTTTCAACTTCTAAGAAAACTACCTTTTGAGCAAACAACAAACTACTTTTTCATAGGTGGGACCGACATCCAGATTTCAAAGTTTATCCTCTTTCATGAACTTTGTCTGAAATTCATTTCATATATAAACCCAACAGGTCCCCATCTTTCTTTAACATCTTCATCTTCTCCCAGACCTAAATTCCCAAACTTCTCTCTAAAACCGCCTTTGTTCTTTAGTTTTTTCACTTCTAAGCTTTTTAAATGGCCAATATCAACCGTAGAAATGACCCATGCTTTTCCATGCAGTTACACAGGCAACAAAATCAGGTTGCTCTGTTACTGACAAAATTTAGAGATTAAAACAAGTAATTGGTTACTGGAATTAATAATCCCAATTCGAGATGGGCAATCTCTCCGATTACACAAAGATAATCAAAATTTTCTCGTTGAGAAAAACTAAACATAGTCTGCTATTAATAATGCATAAACTTAATAACCACTATTGGAATTTGGATGGTGAGGGACTCCCCACATTCCAACACCCATGTTGCTTGGTTGACCAAGTGGATCCACCCACTCTCCAAAAATGGTATTTAATTGCTCCAATTCAGCCGTACGTGGACCCAGAACAACCCGTTTATTTTTTCGTGTATAGACTTTAAGTGGAATTGTATCATTACATCCCTCCCCGTAAAATGCCTTGTCCTCAAGGAGAAAATTTGGAAATTGTTCAGCCAACAGGTCATAAGATTCCCAAGTAGATTCTTTGATAAGGCGGTGATGCCAAGAAATTAACAGTTCCAACACAGGTTTACCCGCCTCCACCACCCAACGAGGAGACACCATAGAATTGGGTCGTAAATCAATTTCCCAATCTTTGGTAATAGGCAAAGGTGGAGGGGAATCAATAGAGAACGATCCATGAGTTGGTTTTAGCATTGAAATATGGAAAATCGGATGAATTTTGGCATCATCGGGTAACTCGAGTTCATAAGCAACCGGACCAACCACTCGTTTAACACGATATAGGCCAAATAACCTGGGATATAACTTCTCAAACTGTCGTTTTGCTAAGCTACACTGACAGTATGGTTGTATCTTCAAGAAGACATAATCAACCGCCTGAAATGATAGTTCCCTGCGTTTAGAGTTAGCTTGGGCGCACATTCGATCTTGAGCTTTACTATGGTTGAAACGAAGCTGTTTAAGCATCTCGTCCCTATCAATCAATTGTTGTTCCAAGTCCTCATTTTTTGTCTCCCCTATAACATAAGGAAAGAGCGGTGGGGGTGCTCGCCCATAAACCACAGAAAATGGTCTAGTGCCTGTAGAGGTGTGATAGCAGGTATTATATGAAAATTCAGCCCAAGATAAATAGGAGCTCCATTTGGTTGGTTGTTCATGGGAAAAACATCGGAGGTAAGCCTCGAGACAACGATTGACAACCTCTGTTTGCCCATCCGTTTGTGGGTGATAACTAGTACTCAACTTCAGCTTGGTTTGACTCAAACGAAACAGTTCTTGCCAGAAGTTGCTAATGAATATCACATCACGGTCTGATACAATGGAACGAGGGAAACCATGTAACTGTACAATCTCCTTACAAACACTGCAGCCACTCCTTTGGTAGTAAACGGGTGAGATAAACACATGAAATTGGCATATTTGCTTAGGCGGTCCACGACCACCATGGGTGTCATACCGATTGGATGGAGGTAAACCCACTATGAAATCCATCAATAGATCTTCCTAAATTTGTTCCGGAATAGGCAAATGCTACAGTAAACTTGGAGGTGAGAGAGTTTGGTATTTTTGTTGCTCACAAGTTGCACCCTGCTACACATAGATACAAACTTCATGTTTCATCTTGGGCCAGAAATAGTGGGCTGATAGGCGTTTGATTGTTTTCAGAAATCCACCATGGCCACCCATGGGGGTGTTATGCGCTTCGTGCAGCAGTGTGAGCTAAATACTAGGCACGTCGGGTACCACCAAATGCTTCTTATAAAAGAGGAGCTGATCCAACAAATAGAAATCAGGAACTGAGACGGGGTTGGAAAACAACTCCTGGATTATATTACTTGTGTAGGGATTGGTTTGAAGCCCCTCTTTAATACCTGCAATTTCTACACAAAAAGGAACAGTTAAAGTTAATAAGTCTCCGGAACGGGGCATTTGAGACAAAGCATCTGCCCCGCGATTCTCTTTTCCAGCTCTATAACAAATAGAGAAGTTATAGGGCATCAGCTTGAGTAACAACCGCTGCTATTCGGTTGTTGTTATACGTTGCTCAAGTAAGAACTTCAAAGTGTAGTGATCTGTGCGGATGATAAAATGGCGACCCAGTAAATAGTGGTTCCATTTTTGTACTGTGAGGACCAACGCTAATAACTCTCGGTCATAGGCTGATTTCATTCGATTAGAAGGTGAGAAGCCCTTGCTGAAATAGGCTACCGGGTGATCATCTTATGACAGGATAGCTCACACTCCATTGGATGAAGTGTCACATTCAACCACAAAAGTGGTGGAAAAGTCGGGTAAACGTAAAACAAGAGCAGATACAGAGCTTCTTTCAAAGCATTAAATGCCTTCAAAGCCTCATCAGACCAAACAAACCCATCCTTCTTTGTGAGAGCTGTGAGAGGCCTCACAATTAACCCATAATTTCACACAAATCGTCGATAATACCCTGTTAATCCTAAAAATCCTCAAACCTGTTTAACATTAGTTGGAATCAAGCATGATTGTACTGCTGAAACCTTCTCCTGTTCCACATGAATCCCTTCGGGTGTTACAACGTGCCCAAGGAAAACCACTTTAGATTGGACAAAACAACATTTGGTTAATTTGAAAAAAAAGAAGTTATCATGCAACAACTTTAGAGTTTGTTCCAGATGGCTTACATGCTGCTCAATATCTGAGCTATATATCAATATATCGTCAAAAAATACTAGTATAAAACGACATAGAAAAGGGAAAAACAGGTCATTCATAACAGCTTGGAAGGTCGACGGGGCATTCGTAATCCCAAAAGGCATGACCTTAAACTCATAATGCCCTGAATGAGTGCGAAAAGCTGTCTTCGGCACATCCCGGACAGCAACTCTAATCTGATAGTAACCCGATCTTAAATCCAATTTTGAGAATACTTTAGCCCCATGTAACTCGTCCAAAAGCTCATTAGTATTTGGAATAGGATACTTGTCAGCAATGTAATCTTGTTAAGTGCCCGATAGTCCACACACATCCGCCACGAATTATCTTTTTTTAACCAATAAAAAGGGGCTTGAGAACGGGCTGGTACTTGACTGGATAAACCTGGCTGTCTAGAGTTGTTCCACCTGCTTCTCTATTTTAGTTTTCTGGTAGTGGGGATATCGGTAAGGTCGAATGTTAGGTGGGGTGGAGTTTGGGACTAAGGGGATTGATTGGGTTTGGGTACGGGTAGGTGGTAAACCTTTTGGTTCGTAAAAAACATTATGGTATTTTGTGATAACAGGCTGTAAAAAGGCTGGTATTTGGGGATTAGCTTCAGGTTTGATGGCTAAGTGTTGAAAACTAGATGATTTTTGAGGTCCTGAAGGAACACCTTGCGACTTGTATCTTTTCCCATCCATGGTAAAAATCATAAACATGTCCTTCCAATTCGCTTTTAACGTGTTTAAGGTAGCAAGCCATTGTACACCTAACACCAAATCAGCCCCACCAAGAGAAAAAGGATGAAAATCCTGGATGATTTGGAGATCATTTACCTGCAAAGAAAGATTTTTGCATACTCTACCACAACGAATCACATCCCCATTACCGATTTGAACACCAAATGGAGTTACTAATTGAGTAACGAGCTTCAACTCATTTACCAAAATGTCTGAAAAAATTGTGGGTAGAACCCCCATCAACCAGAATTAATACCTTAGTAGAGTTAAGTGTACCGTGTATTTTCATGGTGGTCGGGTGTGACTTCCCCAAGATTGCGTGTGTTAGGATCTGGTATTTGAACGAAACACCAACTGATTAACGTGTTAAACCAAACCAAATAGTGCAGAATCCTATTTGATTGGCGATCCAATCAGTGAGAACGCACGTAGAAACAATAACGTATTGAATCTAACGTCAAGAGTCGATTAGGAATCGATCTACAGCGTTCTATGAACTTGGAGTACGAACTTAGAGGCTTCTGGATGGCTAGGGTACGTCTGGAGTCGAAGTGGATTGAATGCTTACGTTTTTCCATGAATTAG
>BJCM01240142.1:0-12632 GCA_018326385.1 Flaveria bidentis | reverse complement strand
ACCATGTGTTATGACGATCCCGTCTCGTTACATCCCCGTGTTTCCGCTTTAGCGGGGGTGTGACACTCTAGTATCCCAAGAACTCTGACTTCAATCTGTATGCATATACAGATAGTGATTATGGTGGCTGCAATATGACTACAAAGTCTATATCTAGGGGATATCAGTTTCTTGGTGGAAGGGTTGTCTCATGGCAATACAAGAAACAATCTTGTGTCTCTGTATCAACTGCTGAAGCTAGATACATTGCTACTGCAAGCTGCTATGCTCAAGTGCTTTAGATTCAAAATCAGATCCTTGACTATGGATTAAACTTCAAGGACACTCCCATTCACATAGACAACAATAATGCTATCTCTATCACTGAAAATCCAATGCAGCACTCTAGGACAAAACACATCAATATCAGGTATCATTTAATTAGAGATAACTTTGAAAAGGGATTAAACAAACCAGTCAAGGTTAACACAAATGAACAATATGCTGATCTGTTCACCAAAGCTTTTGATGAATAAATATTCAAGTACCTTATATCAGCTATTGGGATGATTAACTTTGAGTAGCTTTTCTTAAAACCAAATCATATTATTTCTAAAACCTGTGTGTCCTAAGTTGTCGATTCTATCACCTTCATAAGCTCTTGTTTTCTCTGGATGAAAATATTTTTAGAAGAACTTTCCTTAGAATTTTTGAAAACTTTTTGGTCTTTTTCCTTCGGAAGATATAGTTTTATTTTCGGAAGAAACTTATGCCTTCAAAACAAATAACTGCGTAAGTAAATTGGCTTCGGAAGAAATTTCTGAAATCTCTTCCGAAGGTTAAAATTTTCTCTTAGCCACTTACATGTTTTCAAGGACAATTTTCTTCCGAAGCAAATTAACTCTCGGAAGCTTTAATATTAGCTGAATAAAACTTTTAAGTCTTAATCTTCTTCCGAAGAAAATTTTTCAAAAACTCTAAGGAAATTCTTCCAAAGTCATTTTGGCTTCAGAAGCTTTTTCATTAAAACTTTCGAAGACAATTTACCTTTGGAAGATTTTCGAATTCTAAGAAAACTACTTTTTGAGCAAAAAACAAACTTCTTTTTCAAAGGTGGGACCGACATCCAAATTTCAAAGTCCATCCTCTTTCATTAACTTTGTATTAAATCATGTTCATATAAACCCAACGGTTTCCCCCTCTTTCTATCATCTTCATCTTTCGTCCAAACCTAAATTCCCAAAATTCTCTCTACAACTACCTTCGTTCTTTCTTTCCTTCACCATTAAGCTTCCCTAAATGGCTAACCTTAATAGAAGAAATGACCTTGATTTCTCCATGCAGTTACACATGCAACACAATCAGGTTGCTCTGTTAAACTCTGAGAAAGATCCACACTTCTCAGAGGTTTGCAAATTCTTGGCTTTGTCTAACTATTCCTCCTCCCTTACCATCGATCCTGTTCTTTATGATGATCATTTAATTGATTTCTGGAAAAGCTGTCAAGAGGTTGTTCTAGATGGGGAGAAGACACTGTCTACTACAGTATAGGGGAGGACCATCTTTATCACTCCAACCATCATAAATACTCATCTACAACTGGATGATGAGGAAGGTGAGTTGTCCTTTCCTAAAGAAGTTGTTAATCAGTCCTTCCAGCAGATGGGCTATGAATGTAACACCCGGCCCTTTGCATCAACAATATTGTCCGCTTTGCCCACGAAAAGCTCACGGATTTTCTTTTGATTGCCCGGATGAAAACTTCCCAGGGAGGTCACCCATCCCTGGATTGCTCTCACCTGAGCACGCTTAACTGCGGAGTTCTCCTCTCATCCACGGTCAATATGCCCAAAACGTGTTGTTGATTTTAGAGGCTAGACATTCCTTATGAACCAGGAATCTCTCCTGTCCCCGGCCGATGTGGGATATGTGTAGGGTGTCACAAGCACCCCTGTTTGGACTCATCGTCCTCGATTAGCCCGAGAAGTCACCATCCTTGGTGAGGTATGTCCCACATCCCAAATGACACAAGAGTGGCTCTGATACCAATCTATCACACTCGGCCCTTTGCATCAACATTATTGTCCACTTTGCCCATGAAAAGCTCACGAATTTGCTTTTGGTTGCCCAGATGAAAACTTCCCTGGGAGGTCACCAATCCCTGGATTGCTCCCACCTGAGCACGCTTAACTGCGGAGTTCTCCTCTCATCCACAGTCAATACGCCCAAAACGCGTTGTTAATTTTTAGAGGCCAGACATTCCTTATGAACAAGGAATCTCTCCTGTCCCCGGCCGATGTGAGATATGTGTAGGGTGTCACAATGAAGGGGATTTCTTTATAAAGACCTTTAGGAAAGGGAAGGTCGCATCCTAATGGAAGTACTTACTACATGTGGTCATCCACAACTTATCCAACAAAAACGGGGGTTGGGACCAAATTCCTGAAGATCTCTCCTTCATAGTGCATGGGATGGTTTAGGAGGTCAAGTTTAGGTATTCTCAAATTGTCTATACAAACCTGCTTGCTAACTTAGACTCCTTAGAATATTACATGTTTCCTAGATATGTTCAACACATTCTCAACTGTGAACTGGGCTCACAGTTGAGGGAAGCAGATAATATTCTTAAACTGGGATAGATGAAGCCCAAGATCTTTAAAATCTTAAGGAAACCAACTGTTGGCTTCTCTAGGGTAGAAACAACCCTGGTCCCAAAAATGTTAGAGCTCATTGCTCAATGTGACAACCTAACTATACAAGCCAATGTTGAACCCACACCTTCTACATCTCAACCACCAAAACAATCACAAATTACCCTTACTTACCAAAGAAGATCCAAACGAACCCTTGCATAAGCTATTCAGTCTGTGCAGGCCCCCATATCACTACCCACATAGGAAGAAGTGGAATCTGGAGCTCCCACTTCTCGTGAGGAGCAAACCACTCACATCCCTTCAACTATCAGTCCTGAGGTTCCTCATGCTCAAACTGATGAGCTCACAAGCCCAATAGCCTTAAGCCTTCATTTTGAGACTCTACACTCAGATGAGCAACCTTCAGGGGACAACTACTATCCCCAACCTTCAGACATAAACCAACCAATTCCCAATCTTGACTTCTATACTGATGAAGACTTAGGTTTCGGTGAGTATCATGAGTCTCTCTATTCCTCCCCTACTCAAAGAGAGTTGAGTGCTCTTGACTCACTTATATCTAGCCCACATCAGCCACCTATCACTGAGGTGGATACTTTTGAACTTGTTTCAGGATATCCATATGGAAGAGGCTCTCACTTCAGCAAGTGATTACAAAATTAAGACCTCAACCATGATAACTTAGCCCATTGACATTTCAACTGAAGCTGTCATTGAGCAGAGGAAAATCAGCAGCCAAAAACTCCAAGCTGGTGGTGAGAGAGAAGACTTTGGTTCAATTCTCTCATCCCCCAATTATTCTTCTGATGAAGATGAGGGGAATCTGAGACTAAAGGTGCAAAAACTGTTAAAAACATGCACCTATCTAGTCTCCAAGGTTAGTCACCTTGAATCTCAGGTGGCTACCTTGCAAAACAGGGTCAATGATCAACAACTTGAGATATCTTATCTTAAGGAAAAATTATCTGGGAGACCTTTAAGAAGAGCTTAACCAGGAACACAAGAACCTGTGAATGTGGTTGATCTAACCTCTAGCTCACCTATGCAAGTGGGTGATGCTACCAAAAAGGGGGAGAAAGTCACCACAGACATAGAACCTGAGAGTTCTTCACAGAGCATGGACATTGAGGACTCACCATCTTCACTTGCAACTGTTCAGACTCAGCAACTTCCTCAAGTTCATATTGATGTATATAGACTTCTTCATTAAGAGTCTTTTTGAGGAAGAGATACTAAGGGCAGTGTTATCTCCACTTCAATAAACTTCCAACTACATCATAGGGTGGATGTATGATGCCAACAGAAGAGCCCTCATTCTTTAAAGAGTTCAAGGGCATCAAGAAGTTTTTAAATTTCAGACCTTAAACTACTATGAAGGTCTTGACCTTATCAGCATGCCACTTGTCAACCCAAGCTAATCTAGACAAGCTGTCAGGCTGGCTCAAAGGATACAAGACAAAATTACTGAATAGGTCAAACTTAGAAGGAGACAAAGGCAATCAGGTAATAGTATTGGTCAACTGGATGTTGAGATAGACCTTAAGATTAGCTTCAAAGGGGAAACCTTGGCCGAAGGCCTTGTGGTAGAGCCTGAGAATCCTGTCACATCCACAACTACTTCAGCAATTCATTCCCTCAGTGAAGCACCTGCTGGTGAAGGTGCATCACAACCTCTCTCTGGCCCGAGCTTGGAAGTTACACCAAGCAATGAAAGCCAAAGCTCTCTCCTCCCTGAGTTACAAAGGTATGTGAGTGACAAAGGGAAAAGAAAAATGACTTCTGAGGAAATTAAGGAGGAGAGAGAGAGAGAGGAAGAGGAAGCTAAGGGGAGAAAGTTCCTCTACTAGGTCTGCTAGATTCATAGAAGCTGTTATCATGGCTGCCCCTAGGCCAAACACTCAGGATGATGAATTGAGGGCAGTTAGGATAAACTATTTACAGACCAGGAACTATGATATTGATAATATCATCTCCCTCCATATAGATGAATTAAATGAACTGGCTGTCATGGAATTGTCAAAGGAACGAAAGGAGGTAAAGGATGCAAAATTAATTCTTCAAATCAATGAAGAATGAAGAAAGAAAAGAATCTACAAGCATGTGACTACCCTCTCCCCAATTCAAGAAAGTCCTGTAGAAGAGGATGTGGCTCCACAAGAACCTCAGGTAGACAAAGAAACTGATAGGATCAAAATGATCAATTACCTGAGTGCTACAGGCCTTTATCAGGTAGATGTACTTCTTCCCTTATCCTTTGAATATATTGAGTTCAAGTATCTTAAGTAGCTTTAACTTGAAGTAACCAAATAAAGAAAAATCACAAAGAAGAGTTTAAAGGAAGAAGCTGCAAAGTCAAGAGCCATCATCCAGAAAAAGTATGAAGAAGTCTACTGATAGGCAGAGAATGATGAGCTTCTTGAAGCTGTTTGGATTCTCCGGAAAGAAACTTGGCCCCATGTCTCTATCCACTATGGATGAGCATATAAGGGTGATCAAGCAGAAGATTCAAAGAGGATAACTAGTTGACTTACACTCCCCACCAAGTCAGGTCCCTCAAGAAGTGGAGGTTAAGGTTGAACCATTTGAGACAACACAACCTAAACCTCCTACTAAGCATCAGCAAGCTTCTACTTCTGATCCATAGCAAGGTTCTATCCCCTCTCAATCTGAACTTGTGAGAGAGTAAGACCCAACTGAGAAAGAAAAAGAACATCAACAAGGTGCTACAGGCCAGTCTTCTCAGTTAAAAGGTTCAAAAAGGAGAAAAAGGATGGCCTCTAAACCAAAGCCAAAGAAGAAGAAGAAAGAGGCATCCATCTTTAAACCTCAGGATGAGTCAGAACATCTTAAGGATGTGCAACAAGAGGATGCTACATCAACTCCAATTCAAATAACTTCTCTAGCATCAGGAAGACCCATCTTGTTCTGGACATACATTACAAATCTAGAAAGATGGCATGTCATCAGAGATCAAGGTGTTGAAGATGTCTATACATGGAAAGACATGTTCAATCTACCTCTACATGATCACTTTGATATGAGAAGACACTATGAGAGTCTGAGTGATCCTGATCATCTTATGAAAAAGGGATGGTCATCATCATGATGAGGACTGTTGATATCTGAAGTCTTCAAGTGTTTGGGTAGCATCAGCCTAGGGGGAGTTTGTAAGGTTTCATATAAGGTTGATACAACCAAAACATCCAAAGTCTCTCCTGGAGGCATGCACAAGTGTACTAGAGTAGAATGCTTTGGAAGTTTCACACTCTTCCTTAGAAAAAATTCTAAGTGTGAAATCTTTTGAAGCCAAGACCAATATCTTCTGCAGCAAAACATGAAGTCTTCCGAAGCTTCAAAGACAAAGCCTTCCAAAGCCAACTCTTGAAGGCAGATTTATTCCGAAGACTTTTTTACACATGTTATTATCTGATGTACCTTTATCATAAAGTTAGACCACCTTTCCGCTGCAAATTTGATTAGACACCACTTTACATAAGTTGGTGAAAGATCCATGCTTTTGGTAACTGTACATTGAGGTCTTGAGTCTGTACTTTCTACTTTATGTGCCTTTATCCTTTTTTTAATATATTACGATGTGAGCTATGGCATGTCATAGTCACTAGTCAAAAGGCAATCAGCCTTTTGACTCTATATTGATTTTGTTGTTGTCTAGATCATGTATCCAGCTGACCTTCAAATTATGGCCGGTTGTAGGTTATAGTATAAGTATCTTCGATCATTGTATCTTATTGTCATTTCTTTGTAAACACTTGTAAGGAACTAGAGAGAAATATACATCATCCTTGAAAACCAAATACTTGTGTGGTTCTGTTCTTGTTCTGTCTCTTTATTACTTGTGTTTCTTAGCTCTCATACAATCTGATTTTTCTAGTTCCCCATTTGATTTGTGAAGTGTTATTGACCACTCTTCACTTGTGTTGTGTTGTAAAAGTGCATTGCACCCTTCCGACGGTCCTGCAAACGCTTTCTACATATTCTCTAAGGAGTCGACCTTACTTACCCTTACACAATAAAGGTAGCTAAGACTGATAAATTAAATTGTTTTTGATCGAGTCTCGACAACCAGATCAAAATGGCACCATTGCCGGGGAATTAGTGCGCTTAGTGTTTAATTGTAATAATTGTTTTTCTTAAACAATATAAAAAAACCAAAAAAGATTTTATTTTTCTGTTTTTCGTTTTAGTTTGTTTTCTAGTTCAGTATTATGTGAGATAATTTTGTGTTTTCTTGTTTGCAGGACTTCGCCATTGCACTTTGATCTAGAAATCGAGAAAACCACAAGAGAGAATCATGTGTTTCACAAATAACCAACTTCAAGAACTTCTTACATTTAGGGTCAAACAAGATCAAAAGAGGGTACATCATCAGCCACATCTCATAGGATTTTAGGCCGACTCTCGAGAACACCAAAAAGTAATCAAGCAAGAGGAATGAAAAATCCAGGAAACCAAGGGGAGCCATAACCCAATCAACCTATGGGAGATATCCCATTACGTGTGTTTCCTCCACCTGATGATCCTCTACCTAAACCTCCTCCCATAAATTTCCAACCAGCACCTAATGTGTGGATCTGTTATCCAGGTCTTCAACATCATGGGGAGGGGACTCATCATAGCAATGCGGATTGTTTTTCACTCAAAGGTAGTCACTATACTAATCATGTAGAAGATTGGATTGAAGATCAAGTTAATATGGATGGACCACACCAATATGACCTTGAGGATTATGGAAACCAACCGGGATATCAACACTGTCATCAGGGTGGCTATGCTAAACCACCTATGCACAACAACATTAGCGGTCAACCCTTTAATGGAATACCTGCCAATCTGGGAGCACAACATTTTGCACTAGCACATGGTGTGGATAGTCAATTTTGTCCTGCCATTGCTATTAATTCATCTCCCATAGTTTCACCAACACAAAAGGGGCGAGCTTTTGAAGTCCGACCACAATGTTTGGAAATTCTACTTCACTTCCATGGTATGGCAACTGAACAACCCTACTTGCATATATCCGAATTTGAGGCATCATCTAGCACCATTAGCGGGAAAGGTTTCTTACCAGATGAAGTTAAATTGGTCCTATTTCAGTTCACATTTAAAGACAAGGCTAAACAATGGTTCCTATCTCTACCATCAGCAAGTATTTATACATGGGTACAAATGCAACAACAATTATTCGATGAATACTATACTTCACAAATGACAAGTGATGCAAGGTGAGCCATTCGAGGATTTACACAACAATCAGGTGAACAATTCCATGAAGCTTTTCATCGGTTTAAGCAAATGCTAAGAACTTGCCCACATCATGGCATAGCTAAGTGGGAGTTGATTTTAGTTTTCTATGATGGATTATCATTGGAGGATGCAAGAGATGTAAATTCCACAAGTGCAGGAACCTTTACCTTAAACCATGAGGATGATGATTGGGATATTCTTGAAAGGATGAGTGTAATCTCTAAGAAGTGTGCATAATCGAGTCGAAGGTCGAGGGGGTCAAGTGTAAAAATGGTGAATGATCATATGGCCATGGATAGAATTGCGGTTTTGGAACGAGAAATTGAAAGGCTCAAGGTTGTAAAGAGTGGTGTGGCATACATATCTAGTAAATATGACATATGTGGCACGTGTAATGACATAGGCCACACCTCAGATACATGCTACTTGAATTTGGGGAAGAGTGAAGAAGTACATCAATTACAAGGCCAAGGATAAAGGAAGACATATGACATGAATTATAACACCTATCATCCCGATCTTAGAAATCACCCAAATCTTAGATATGATAATTCTACTAACCAGTTGAATCCCCCTTTTCAGGTACAAAATCAAGGAAGCAACCAATATCAAGGCCGAAAACAAAGCTATAATCAAGGCAGCTACCAAAGGAATAACTACAATAAAGGGAATTACCAACAATGAGGTTAATACCAACAAAGGAATCAACAACATCAACAACAGAGTTCTACAACTAATGGTAATGACAATGCAATCCTTGCGGCGATTCAAGAACTTGCAAAGGAGATGAAAGAGTTCAACCAATACAAAGAGGTGGAAGAAAAGACCAATGAGGCCATTGCAAAGCAACTAGGAGAATTAGCTAAACAATTGTCTGGACGAGAACAAAGGAAGCTTCCAAGTGACACAACCAAGAACCCTCAACATCAAGCCTTAAGTTCAAAGAACATGCATATAAACACAGTTAGTATTGTTCCTAAATTTACATGTATTGATTATGATTTGACCTTTACTCCTCAAATAGTTTCAGTTAATAATAAGGAAGATGAAGAAGAAGAAGGAAGTGACACGAAGAACCAATCCTTCCCATTCAAGTTAGAAAATTTAAAATCAAGAGTGCACTTTTGGATTATGGAGCTAGTGTGAGCAACCTTCCTAGGAGCTTGTATGACCAATATGACTTTGGTCCATTACATGAAAGTAACAAAATAGCGGTGCTTGCTGATTCGACATGGAAACAACCCCGGGGGATGGTTAAGGATGTGATAATCAAGCTAGGAGAGTTCTACTACCTTTTAGACTTTATGGTGCTTGACTACACACCGGTAAGGACAAATAAACAACCAAAGGTAAATTTAGGCCGACCATTCCCGGCAACAGCCAAAACTCAAATCAATTGCCGAGATGGAATTATCAATATGAAATTAAAAATCGTAAGTTGTTCTTTAATGTGTTTTCAAAATCAATTACATATGTAGTTAACAATGATTGTTTTATATCAGATGCTACTAATGAGTGTGCTTCTTCTTACATTTCACATGTAAGCGAGGATATCACCATGAAGAATGGTTTTGATCCGTACAGGTTTGAGTTTGATAATGTGGAAAAGGAGGAGAATGTAAAGGTGGAGCCACCAAGGAATGAAAATCGGAGACGAAAGGTTAAGATAGGTAAACCACCGGATCAAAAGAATTCAAGGATTGGCCAAAGTTTGAGTGAACACGAGATACTATCAAGCTAAGAGAAGCATTTATATGAAAAGAAATTTGAAGAAAAGCACTCAATACGACCACCATAAGTGGTCACATGTAAGGTATGGTTGAAGACCTAAAACTTAGCGCTTGCGGGAGGCAACCTGAGAACTTTGTGGGTGTGTTAACTAGAAACTCTCACGAGACTACAACTCGTCCACTCAGGTCTACCGAGGGTTTTAAAGGCTTGTTGCATATGTTAAATGCAACCATGATTCCTAGGAAAGTGAGTTTTACTTCTTTTATTAGTTTTTGTGTCCTTTGTTTTGTATTTTTAGCAAGTTCAATCATACACAAGACACAAGCACTAAAGTGTGGGGATGCACAAGTCTCTTAGTAAAAGCTCTCACTAATGATCAGGTCTATGTACTCCTTCCTTATCTTAATTATTAATAATTAGTATGTTTATTCATGTTTTAAAACCATACATTAGGGACAATGTATCTTAAGTGTGGGGATAAGGGGAAGCATAGGAAGAATTGAATTGAAACAAAATTTTGAAAATTTTGAACCTTTTTGAAAAAAAATTTGGAAAATAACTTCTTAAGTAAACTTAAGTGTACATGGAACTAAAAATATTGCATACATGGCTAATTATTACTAGTTTGTGCACTTATGGATCCTTTGGCATGTTTGTTTTGAAAAGTGAGTAATGCACCCTAATCATGAATCTTCATAAAAGTAAGTGAAAGTCCTAGATGGTGTAACACGCCGATTATAGATAACATACATGCTTCATATTTTCTTACCTCTTTCCACCGTTTCCTTGAGAGTTAAGCCTAATTGAGAAACTCTTAGTATACTATGAGTTACTTTATTTCTTTTCTTAAAGAGGGAATACACGGTGTGCATACGAGTTAGAACTCGTGTAATTAATGTATATCAAGATCATAGAATAATGTGTGCATAAATATGATAGAGGCATTAGGATTGAACCATTTGTTTAAACCCTTGTTTTCAATTCCATACCAAAAAATCTCCCAATAGATACCATGTTAGATACCATGTTGAGCCCCAACTTGCTTTTTTAAGCCAAAACAATAAACTCACAAGCCTTAAGCCTTTGTGTTAGAACCTTAGGAGCTGAATCTAATCCACAAACTAGTAGAGTTACATCAATAGTAGTCCAATAATAGTGAAGTTAGTTGCTATACCACAAAAAAAGAGAAAAAACACAAAAGCTAAATATGATGTCAAAATGATCAAAATATGCAACAACAAAAATAGTATGATATGCCACCCTGGGCGTATCATATGCCGGTCGGCGTATTTGTGGCGTATTTATGGGCGTATTTGACAAAATTTTCAGAAATTTGGGCGTATGATATGCTGGTCCCCCAACCAGCTCTCCGAATTTTTCTTGTTTTCAAGTTTATTTAAGCCAAATCAACCCTAATTCGATCAATTACTTATTGGAGACAAAAAGTGATGAACTTTAGGTGATTTTTTGTGTTCTAAGGCTCCCCAAATCATTTACAAACATTATCTAAGTCAAGATTGAAGATTGAACGAAGATGATGTGTGGCTAGGTTCTCTTGATTGCTTTTGGGAGTACAATTCTTGTAAAGTGAGATGATTGGTATGACTGATTAGGTTTTTGTATTAAACATTGATCTATTGAATGAAACATTATGCTTTGATTGATTTAAACAATTACTTATAAATAAATTTGTTTGCTTGATTATCAGTTCTTTGGTTTTCTTGCATCGTGAACTCATTAAGAAAAGTAGGCAACGTGATATAAGTGAATTGGTAACATTGTGAATGAATGAGTCTTAAAATATTGTTCCTTTGTTAACACTTTAATCAAAAGTTGAGATCTTTAAGTATTGTTCCTTACAAACCCTAATTTAGAATTACCAATTGTTGATCTTGAAGAATTGTAAACCCGAAAGTGATTGTCTGTAAGTATTTAAGTAATTAGTTCTAAAGTTTCTTGTTTTATGTACTTTTGCTCATTAATCCAGTTAAAGTTTCAATTTTTAATTATAAAGTTTGAGTCTTTAGTTAATCGAGTCATGTTAGTTAAACGCTTTCCACATATTTCCTGAGGAGACTACCTTACTTACTCTTACACAATAAAGGTAGTTAAGACCGTTAAATTAAATTGTTTTTGATCGAGTCTCGACAATTAGATCAATGCAAGAACCTTAAAAGGAAAATCTTTATGATCTTGTAAATATATATTGTTGCATGCTACATGATGCTACCTATTTAGGAATGCCTCTTAATGTGCAAATTTATGCCTTTAGTTAGGTTTGTCTTGTAATTAAGAAACTTGATTTCCTTGTCTCCCCTGAAACTTATTCTTAGTCCTTTATTCTCTCGACGAATGAAATTTCTTAAACTTATTCTCGATGACACATGGGATCATATGCTGTATATCGAAGGTTCAAATCTTTAGAATTTATGTCTAATCTATGAAAATCTCATCAAGGTTTTGTAAGGCTCCGTTTCCGGGACGTTTAAAGCTTGTCAACCATTGCATATGAAACATACATTTACAGTTATTTTAAATAAACATTTGCAGCGGAAACATTCAAAAATGGCATTTCATTTCATCATAAAAACTTTTACAAAATAATGCATCGTTGTCTGTTACAAAATTTCATCATTGTATTACATCACAAAAGCTTTATATAAACGGATGCCATCCAAAAGAGCTGAGCAGCTGCCTCGTGCCATCCTCAGCAACATTACCTGGCAACTGAAAACACATAAAAGTCAGCATTGCTGAGTGAGTTCTAGTTTTATAACAAAACATACTTTTCATTCGTAAAACCATTCTTTCTCTTAAAATCATATTATACTTTACATTCATTCGTGATCATACATCGTACGTACATACAGATAATATCATTATTATCTTCGTCATTCTTTCATTCATACTCATTCATTCATCATTTCATTCATTACTTTCATCACTACCATGAACTTTACCCTTCATGCTCGTGATACTGTGCCTAAGCCTATAAAAGACCTT
>BJCM01240141.1:0-10665 GCA_018326385.1 Flaveria bidentis | reverse complement strand
GCCTCCCACAAATTTGTATCTACTCCATTTAAGTAGATTTCGAAACGTTGCTTCCATTGTGGATAGTCATCTAACGTGATAAGCTTCGGGGGGTTTATTGTGAATTCCCACTTCGTTCTCCAACAGCAGTAGATTCTGAATACGAGTATCTCTACTTGCTGTGTATGCTGAAAACTGGTCCTCCATTTCACTTAACTTTACTGTTTAACAAACTGCTGATGTATGCGAATGAAGGTATGCGATTGGGCTTATCCGGGCGATTAAACAAATGCGGATGGTTCAATCGTGCGACTGAACAAATGCAGATGAGTCAGTCGTCTGAATGAACTAATGCGGTTGAACAGTCCGAATAAAGTTCTTAGTCGTACGAATGAGTCCAATTGTGCGGTTGGAGAATGCGAATGTGCTCAATCGTGTGATTGAGCCAATCGTGCGACTGAACTTGCTGAAGTTTGATAATTCGTAGGTTAAACGTGTTTTGGCCGTAAAAACTCTAATTTTAGCAAACCCTAATCGCCGTATGCCGGAAAAACTAAACTTGAAGGTCAGGAAACGTCTAAGACTCCGTTAGACACAAAAAGATTGCGTTTTTTATGCAAAAACACAATTTTTGTATCAAAACTATTGAATCAACACGCAACCAAGAGCCAATGCTCTGATATCACTTGTTAGGATCTGGTATTTGAACAAAACACCAACTGATTAACGTATTAAACCAAATCAAATAGTGCAGAATCCTATTTGATTGGCGATCCAATCAGTGAGACGCACGTAGACACAATGATGTATTGAATCTAACGTCAAGAATCGATTAGGAATCGATCTACAGCGTTCTATGAACTTGGAGTACGAACTTAGAGGCTTCTAGACGGCTTGTGTACGTCTGGAGTCGAAGTGGATTCAATGCCTTTTTTTCAAAAATTAGGTGGTATTTATAGGTTAGGGTTGCTCATTCAGGCGACTAAACCATTAGCATGGTTCAGTCGTGCGATTGAGCCATGCGGTTAATCCATTCGCACGACTGAGTGTTCAGTCGTGCGACTGAGTCAATCTCATGTTATAATCATATGATTGATCCAATCTCCTAGTTCAGTCGTGTGACTGAGTCATTCGCATGAAGATGTTCATGCGTATGGTCCATTAGCATGGGCCATTCGCATGATAGCTTCATATTACTAAGTTTGAATGTATTAATTATCACTACATTTTTTATATTGGTTCAATCAACCACAAACCTATATAATCAATTCGATAAATGTTAAACAACTCATTAATGAAATATTAAACATTATAAACACAACCAAACATTTTCATTTCATTAAGTACCCAACTATTACATAAGTGTAAGACAATAAAGACATATTACATTAAGATGTACACATGTATCAACAAGATGTTTAATTTATCTAAGTCCAAGTCATATATGAGCAAGAAGAGTTCCTTAAGTATCAAACCTAAAACATGTTAAAAATTAAGGGTCAACTATAAAGTTGGTGAGTTCCCATGGGTTAAACACACGCATATATATATATATATATATATATATATATATATAGAGGTTTACAAATAACAATTCATGTCAATGGTTATGAGTTAGCAAGTTTATAGAACACATACAGTTACAACCAAACCTCGACTTGATTTCAAGCATATATGATTGGCTAAGTGTACTTGGTTCCCATGATGAACAAGAATACGTCATCAAGAGCCGGCAATACATTGGCTTTAGAACCAAATAGGCTTGTCAATCCCAAAGATCTAAGACGTTGGCAGGCTAGCAATAGTTAATGATTATAAACAAAATATGTATCTCATATAAGGCTTACAATAACACAAATAACCATGAAAAAAAGGTAAAGATGAATTGCATGTGCATTTACAAGTATCAAGATGTTTACAAGTTTAAGTTGATAAAGTTAACATGTTTCACCCCAAAAGGTGTGAAATAAAGTAAAAAGGGGCATGGAGAACTCATATAAAAAACTCACAAGTATAGTGATGGTTGTAGAGTACATAAAAAAGCTTGGATGTCAAGAGTCAAAGGTGATGTCCTTAATGATAAAAAAGAAATAACTTGAGGTCGGAATTCATTACAAGAAGTTAGGACGCTTAGGAATGCCAATAAGCGAAACGTAGATTGATAAACGATTATTGCATCAATTTTAGATTCTAGATAGAATGTTTGGTATGTGTTTGAACAGGTTTTAAAAATAGAAAAAAGTTTCATAAAATTATAAAAATTTATACTTGACTAGTTCAAAGTCTCCCGGACAACTTTCATTCAGAAAACATTTTATGAAAAGATCTTTAAATAGGTCAAACAAGCAGCACAAGACAGAAGATGTTGAAATGCGCACTTATCTTGTGAAGGCTATTGTTGAGTCGTCCGATTGAGTTTGAAGACGTATAAACTGTCGTTGAAAAGGTAATTCAATGAAATTAACATTGGAGTCTGTATTTACTCGAATTTAGTTTTTTTATGATCAAGTTATGGTCGGTTGAAGTAAGATTATATTAAGGATCTTTTCATAAACATATTTCTGAACGAAAGTTTTCCGGGAGATTCTGAACTAATCAACTATAATTTTTTATAATTTTATGAGACCGTTTGCTATTTTAAAAACGTGTTCAAACACGTACAAAACATTATATCTAGAATTTAAAATTGTTGCAATAATTCTTTTTCAATCTACCTTTCGAAATTTGGTATTCTCTAAACGTCCTAACTTTATGTAATTAATTTCAACCTCAAGTTATTGTTTCTTTTTGTCCTTTAGGACATCACCTTTGACTCTTGAAATCCAAGCTTTCTTATGTACTCTACAACCATCATTATACAATATGAGTTTTCCATACCCCTTTTTACTTTATTTCACACCTTTTGGGGTGAAACATGTTAATCATATATATATACACTTGTAAAACATATTAATACTTGTAATGCACAAGCAATTCCTTTATAAACTTTTCATGGTTATTTGAGATATTTCAGAGCCTTATATGATAGTCATCTTGTAAAAACAATTATTAACTATAGCTAGCCTAGCGACGTCATAGATCTATGGGCTTGGCAAGCCTATTGATGTAAAAGCGGAGGTTATTGCCGGCTCATGATGATGTATGCTTGTTCATCATAGGAATCAAGTACACTTAGCTAATCGTTATAACCTAGTGGCCATCTTTTGTTAAGGTTTGATTGTATCATTATACTACCTATATTCATTCAATATTTATTAACCTATGACATGAATTGTCTCTTAAAACTTGTTTTTATGCGTATGTACAAATTAATGGGAACTCACCAACATTATATGTTGACCTTATTTTTAACATGTTTCAGGATGCTACTTTAAGTAATTCTTCATGCTCATATAGGACTTGGACCTAGTTTAACTAAAGATTTTATTTTGTTGTTTGAATCTTTGTTGTATTGTAATGACTTATTTGTTTAGTATTATTGACATTTAATATTATTTCAACTTATTTGATTCTATGAGCTATGAACAATCGTTTCACATTTGTCCGCCCCCATGATTCCGCCGTCGGTCGGGGTGTGTAAGGCCCCGTTCCCGGGACGCTTACAGCCGGTAAATCGTTGCTCATAAAATATATAATTACATTCGTCTTACAAAAATGTTGCAGCGGAAACATTCAAAAGGACACCTCATTTCATTATAATCACTTTTGCAAAATAATACATCGTCAATTAGTTACAAAATATATTGTTGCATTACATCATAAAAGCATTAAATGAATGGATGCCATCCTAAAAGAGCTGAGTAGCCACCTCGTGCCATCCTCAGCAATCATTACCTGCCAACTGGAAACATATCAAAGTTAGCGTTGCTGAGTGAGTTCTAGTTTTATAAAACAAAACATACTTTTCTTTCGTTAAAACTTCTTTACTTTCATGCGATCATACATCATACATACACGTAGATAATATTATCTTTAATCTTTCATGCTTTCATTCTTTCATCGTTACTTCTTTCTTTTCCTTCCACCATAAACTTTACCCAGCTATTCTCTGATACTGGACCTAGGTCTAACATAGACCAACTATAACGGTGCATAGCACCTCTGGTCACAGTACCTAGGGTAGAGTTTAGGTGTACCACTGCTATGTGCAATACCCAGCTATTCCTGGTACTGGACCTAGGTCTATCATAGACCAGCTATGACGGTGCATCGCACCTCTAATCGCAGTACCTAGGGTATGCAGCAATGGGGCTATACAAATGGTCAATCACAAAGAAAGACCCCGATGTGCATCCTCCCGGGGTAGCGAACCCGCACACCGTTGGGCAAACACCTTAATGGCGTTTCCCGACATACTATGTTTGCAAGACTTTCTTTACTTTATCATTCATTAATGCATGCATTCTTACTTCATGTTCCTCTTTTCTTTATCTTTCACTTTACGTTACATAATACTTTCACTTCATTCATTAACATAACGCGTAAAGCCACAGGAAAGAAAAACATACATCATAATAAGGAACATATCATACACAGTCATCAACATCATATAGGGCAACATCATACATACATAACATGCATAATCATGCAACATCATCATTATGCCCAACATGCTCTCTAAGGCCTCAACAGTTATCTTATATGAACTTACGGGAACCTTTACGTCAAAACTTACATCTGCACTTTCTCCCGAAAGTCAGAAGTTAAACTACACTTCTCCTCAGGTGCAACAGCCCTATTCGGGCGTATGGATATCCTTCAGTCGCATTGCCTCCATGCGACTGAACATCATGCGAATGAATCCATGCGGATGAACACCCATGCGAATGAACACCCATTCGTGCGAATGGACTAATGCGAATGAGCACTTATGCGACTGGACCTTCAGTCGCATGACCTCCATGCAACTGGCCCCAATCGTGCGAATGGACCCCAATCATGCGAATGAACCTCAATCGCACCCCATTCGGCCGTATGGCCTCCAGTCGGTCCCCTAGCCCTAGCTGATGCAGAATGCAGTTCATCCCGAACCCAATCTGGCATTTTTGACCTCCAAGCTTATCTAAGCCCATTCTAAGCCCAAATCGACCGTCCTAAACCTTAAGGATGCATACCACAACACCATTCCAGCACACACAAGCTCACAAACAACGCTCAAACGAATCATACACAAACATACCCATACACAATCGGGTCAAACATGCACACACTCAAAAACTCGATTTTCAGATGTTTTCCAGCCCCAAATCATTCAAAAACGTTTAAAGGAGGGGTCCTAGAACTCACACAATTGACCACAACGAGAAGAGCTTCGATTTGACTCGTTTCTCAACGATTTTGGCTCACTCGAACCAACCCGAACCAACTTTTCTTCATCTTTTTCTCTTCTCTCTTCTTTGGCTGATTTTGGTGGGTGTGGGGAGAGGGTAAGGGTTTCCCTCTCCCTTAAATACTCCCACTTCCCCGACTTTATCTCGTTGGCGAGTTCGGTCCCTCGACTTTGGACTTTATTTCTTTTTCTTCCTTCGTCAGCTTCAAAATAAATAAATAACCGGGTGTTACAGGGTGTGACATAGTTCGTGAAAGGGAAGAGAGATGAGTGCATCTATGTTGTAGTTCCTGGTCCCCAAGTACTTTAACCTAGCTGCCCTTAACTCATCATCTTGAGTATTTAGCCTGGAGCCAGCCCTGATATCAGCTTCCATGAAGCCTATGGAGCCACTTGAACTCTCTCCCCTTAGCTTCCTCTTCATCTCTTTCTCCTCCTCCTCCTCAATCTACTCATGAGTCAATTTCCTTTTCCCTTTATCACTTACAATCCTTGGTGACTCAGGGTGGAAAGAGCTTTAGCCTTCATTACTTGGTTCAATAGTCATGTTGTGGCCACAGAGAGGTTATGAAGCACCTTAACCAGCTAGTGTATCACTAAGGGTAATAGGTGCTGAAGAAGTTCCTGTCTCAAGGTGCACAGGTTCAACTACTAGGCCTTCAACCAAGGCTTCCTTTCGAAGCTAATCGTAGGGTCACCTCAACATCTAGTTGACCAATAGTCTTATTTGTTAGCCTCTGTCTATATAATCTAGATCTCAACTTGAACTCTTCAAGCACCCTTTCTTGAATCCTGTCTGCTAACCTTACAACTTGCCTAATTTGACTTGGGTTGGCTAGTAAAAGGTCAATCAGACAAGTACTCTCATAGAATCTCATGTTGGAGGAAGTTGAAGATTTCCTGTTACCCTTGAGATCTAGAGATTACTAAAGTTCATCTTTTAGTGTCATACCTCCATCCCATAATTGAATTCTCAGATTGATGAGATAGGGTAGGCATAGCTTTTGGAATACCCTCCTCAAATAAACTTTGTATGAGTGAGTCCACATATATGTGGACTTGCGGAGGTTGCTGAGTATGGATAATTAAAAGTAAGGGTGGTGAATCCTTAAAGTCCATACTCTATGAAGAACTAATAGGTTCTATGATTGCTTAGAATTTCTCATCCTTTTTGGTAGCATCACCCTCTTGCATATGTGAGTTGGGGGTTAGGTCTATCACATACATAGGTTCTTGTGTTCCTGGTTAAGTTTTCATTAAAAGTCTCCTAGCTAGTTTCTCCTTAAGATCAGATTTCTCAAGTTGCTAATCATGGACCCTTCATTGCAGGGTAATCACTTGAGATTCCAAGTGACTAACCTTTGAGACCAAATAGGTGTAGGTTGAGTCAGCTTTTTCACCTCGAGTCTCATGTTCCCCTTATCTACATCACAAAAATCTTAGGGGATGAGAGAATAGGACCGAAGTCTTCTTCCTCATCAGCATCAATTTGTTCTCGGTTGTTGGATTTCCCGTACACCATGACAACTTCAGGTGAAGTGTCAATGGGTTGGGTTGCTATGGTTAAGGTCTTATTGATGTAGTCACTTGCTGAAATGAGAGCCTCTTCCATATGGACCTCTTAAATAGGTTTAGGGAGATCCACTTCAGTAATAGGTGAATGATGTGGGCTCAACATGAGAGAAATAGGATTACTCATCTCTCCTTGAGTAGAGGAGGAAAAGAGAGACTCATGATACTCACTGAATCTTATATCTTCATCATCATAGAATTATGGGTTTGGAATGGGTTGGTTTAGATCTAGTGGTTGGGGATGGTAACTATCCCCTGAAGGTTATTCACTAGATTTTTTATACTATGAGTGAAGGATTAAGACTTTAGGGGCTCATCAGGCTAAGTTTAAGGAACCTTAACACTGATCATTTGTGAGATGGGAGTGGTTTGCTCATCTAGGGAAGTAGGAGCTCTAGTGTCAACTTCCTCCTACATGGGTGGTGATATAGGGGTCTGCACAACCTGAGTAGCCTGTGAAGGGTTAGTTTAGATTTTCTTTAATAGGTGATGATTATTTGTGGTTGTATAGGTAGTGGAGAGGTAGAAGGTGTGGGTTCAACACTAGCTAGTGCTGCTAGGTTGTCACCTTAAACTTGGTCCCATCCTCCATGCTTGTTAGATAAACTATGGATGATAACATGGAGGAGGTATTTCCATTGAGAGGAACCCTTCCTTTTCCTGAAGATCCTTATAGAGAAATCCCCTTCATTGTACAACTGACCAAAAAAATGCATAACAATAGACTTGGGGAAAGACAAATCACCTTTACATCATCCAGCCTGAGATGTGTGTTTATAGTGGCTGGAGAGATAAAGATTACCCTTCCTTGTACTGTAGCAGACACTGTCTTATCTTCATCCATGATTACAACTCCAATAGCTGATCCTCATAGAGGGGTGTGAGGTAGTTTGATAGAAACTGCAGCTTGCTACTTGGGCTTCTTATTCTAGAGAACTCCATCAGTGTTGTTTGGTCTGGTTTGTGCTTAGCCACCATTTGTTCTTGGTGACTTGAAATCTCTAGCAAAGTGTCCCAGTTGATTACAGTCGTAACACTTCACTTTGATCTTGTCCATACCAAACTTTCAACCGGTTGCATTGTTGGGAAACGTCCTTCCTATCCTTTTGTAGAACTTTTTGACTCCATGAGTGAATAGAGGCTTCTATTTGACTATTTCCATGTACTCTAGATCATCTGGATGGATACAGTCCATGTCTTTAAGGGTGAAAAGAAGGTTGCTTGTGCTTTCATCAGCAAACACAAAGGCTTGTGAAGAGCTTGTCTCTTGGAATGGGATTTATTGGATGCAACTCTCCCTTGGTGTGTCTAGGAAGATGATGAAATGACCTTTTTATGAGTTGTTAGGTAGCAGATGAGATGATATTATGGCTCTCTAGAATCCCTTTCAACCACATGAATCTGAACTCTGTTAATTTTTGGAGTTTCAAGATGGAGTTTGCATGTTCATCTCCATCTGGTAGCCACTAAGGATACCATACAACTCAGTGAGAGTAAGGGTCTTGATGTTCTAAATCTTCTTAATGACCACACAATAGTGTGTTCAACTCGAGAGTAAGGGTCTTGAGGTTCTCATTCCTCTTGATGATCACATAATAGTGTGTTCATTGTCTGGGAAGAAAGGACATGAACTTCCTCACAATGTCCATATTCTCAAGAGTTACTCTAACATCTATTAGAGTATCCACAATCTTAATATACCTGAAGTATTGTTGAGGTCATGGTTTCACTTGCCTTAAAGGTGAAGTTCTCAATCTACTACTTTAGGAGGTATATCTTGTTCTCTTTTGCTTTAGTGGACCCCTCATACATAAGCTTCAGTGCATCCTTTAATGGTTAGCACTTTTGCACTTCTTGAAGCCTTTATACATTGAGTTTGGATGAGCAGTTTTGTAACAGCCGGTTATTTTAAAAGCCAAAGGAAGAAAGAATAGAGTGAAGGAAAAAGAAATAAAAGGTATATTACCCAAGTTAAGGGGTAAAAAGTGTAAAAAAGGACAAAAGTCTTCAAAAGTTGGTAATAAAGGTGATGGCCACCCATCACTCTCTCTTCACACATAGCATTCGGATTTTTCTGTAGAGAGAGAAAGGATAGCTAAAAACTCTCGGGTCTTTGAAGAACAAGAACTGGAGTTCGAATTCAAGGTAAGAATTCATGTGTTTATGATGTTCTTAACTGGCCTTAGCCTCGGTTATATGCTTATGTATGTTTGTGTATGTTCGCGTATGTCTTTGGTGGGTTTCTAGGCGGTTGAACTCAATTGAAAGCGGGTTTTGAGGAAATCATAACCAAAGGCAGCTAAGGTGAGTTCTAGAACCCCCTTTGTACTTGTTTTAAACTGCTTTGAGGCTGGAGATGCATGTATGAACATTTTATTAAATTGGGTTTTATACCCGTATTTGTGTATGTGTGTATGTTGTGGGTGGGTTTGATTTTGGGCTATGTATATGTATGATGATGTTAAGGTTGTGTGTCTAAGGTTTAGGATGTATGATTTAAGCTTAGAACATGATAGGTGATGATAGGGAACTGAATTATGATGTTTAAGTGTGTTATAGTCTGCCCATGCGCCTAAACCGTGGCCCATGCACCCAACAGAAATAACTGCCTAAGTGTTCCCATGCACCCAAATAGTACTCATGTGCCTAGATTTAGGCTGAAATTGACTAAGTGTTTATATGCATAGATAGTTCATGCGCCTGCATAGTGCCCATGCGCCTAGAGTTGCCCAGAAATCATAAGTGTTGCTCATGCGCCCTAATAGTGCCCATGCTCCTGAAAGTTGCCCATGCGCCTCGGTGTTCTCCATGCGCCTGAATAGTGCAGATGCGCCTAGAGACTTAGTTTATTCATCTGATTATTGAGGAAAAAAAGAAATGTATGCTTTGACTTGGGAGGTTCCCGGGGGCTATGTAAGTTGACTTTTTAAAGTCATAGATGATGCGACGGGCGATGTACAATATGATTGATGATGTATGTATGATGCCTATGCATGATGGTATGTAGCATGATTGTTATGTCATGTGTGATGGTGCCTTGTATGACGATGCTTGTAAGATTATGTTTATGTTCAATGTTATATATGTTTATCTTCCCTGTGGCTTTACGTGCTATAGTTGTGAAAGAAATGGTAAAGTATTATGTAATGTAAAGTGAAAGATAATGAAAAGAGGAACATAATGATAGAGTGCATGCATTAATGAAAAATAAAGTAAATAAAGGCTTGCAAGCAAAATGTACGGAGGTGCACGACTCTAAAATATCGTAAGCTTAACTGTATATGGTTTAGCTAACCCATAAGGATACACGCGGGGGTCCAGTGTTTGTGGCTGACCAGTGATATAGTACATGGATTATAGTGGATACTCACCTCGATGCTGGTGCCAGGCTATGTGCATTATGGAAGTCAGTTGTGATCTTTGGTCCAGTACCCGCTTTGTGCATACGTTTGAGGTGTAGTATAAAGTTAGGATCTTTGTCACTTGCCCTGAAGCTGGTGCCAGGCTATGTGCGTTATGGAAGTCAATTATGATTTTCGGCCCAGTACCCGCTTTGTGCATACGTTTGGGGTGTAGATGCATATGTACCTAGTTTACAATCTTAATGTAATATGTCTGTCATGTCCTCAATGTAAATGAAATATATGAGTTGAATGAAATAGATTATGTGATGAATGATCTTAATGTTTAATGTTTCAGTGTATGAATGTTTATTATTTATTAACGCATATTGAACTAATTAAATAGGTTTGTGGTTGTTTGAATTAATCTTAGTAATGTAATGA
>BJCM01240137.1:0-39810 GCA_018326385.1 Flaveria bidentis | reverse complement strand
GTATAATATTAATATAGTGTTGATATCATGGAAAAGTCCTCACACTTTCGAATTGTTAATATTGAATAGCGGGGAACTTTGGGTAGTACTACTGGGTCTGACGAGCCCCACCTGTGTGACTCGAGGTCAGCCGGGTGCAATTTGTCCTATTGAACATTGTCACGACCAGTTAAGTCGTGACATGAGGCAACAACGTAACACAGTCAGCTTCAATTGCGAAATCACTATGAATTAATATTTACTGTGAATAGACCAGCTATCTATTACAATGCACTACTTTTATATGTCTACTATTAAACTGTTTATGTTTGAATATTACTCCTGAACTCACCAACCATTGTGTTGACATTTTAGTATGCTATTCTCAGGTCATTAGCCCGCTTGCCATAGGAGCACTACATGGTTTCACTTGCATTCTAAGACTCGGTTTTCAAGACATCTTTATTGTTTTAAATGATTAATATTACTCTTTGGGTTGGCACATGTTTTGCTATAGTATACATTTCTATTTCATTGGGTTGTTTTATAATACGCTTCTGCACAGTTTTAAAGTTTCTATTTTGGTTGCTTTTATTAAATTATTGCATATAGAGTCGTTCTGAGTAACTATTGACTGTGATCCTGGTTTGTTCACACGCCTCGCGGTAAAACTCCGCACGTGGATTTTGAGGGTGTGACACAATTTATATTCATGTTTTGTTCGAAATACACCATTGTTCGATTGAGATATATTGTTGTCACATTTTGTTTGATTGAGGTATGCTGTTATCACGTAACGTGACAATAGTATGACTAAATCAACAAACATGACAACAGTCCTACAGTAAACTTCAATCGAATAAATGCACACGTTAGACAAAATATGAAGATTATTTGAAATCTCAAAGCAGATCTAAATCGAACAACATAAGTTAGAGTCAATCAAACATTTTAAATCGAAACGTCCGGTCTCACTAGTCGTTTCATATGTTTTTTAGTTTTAAAATTAAAATTATTAATTGGTTAATTTGTTTTAATTAGATAGTTAGAATATTAAGAAAGACTAAAATACTCTCATATTTAACAAAATCTTAACGGAGTTAGTTGAGTGGATGAAAATATCAGCATTTGATAAAATACAGTGTCTAAAATGATAAAAAAAGGTTTTTAGATTGAAATAACAAATTAAATGTCAGCCTATGTTTTTCACTCTTAATTATTATTATTATTATAACTATGCATACAATTAATAATTATATATATAATTATTTAAATAAGATAATTCTTAATAGAAATAATATTTAGTTATAACATATAAATAGTAAATATCAATTTAAAGTATTTTAAAGTATAAATAAGATTATACTTCAGTAAATTAAATAATCTCATTAGCATAAAATATGTATAGTGTATTAATTATAAAAAAAGTTTATTAGAAATAAACAATTTAGAAATAGAACCTGTACCATACTCAACAAAGTTTGCTTTAGGTGTCAAGAGAATTATTTCCTTCTGCTTAAATAATTTATAAATAGTATAGATATTCCCCGTAATTTTGTTTCATTTTATACTACTGATTACATCATCACACTGAAATACTTAATTTATTAATTCAAAATTTACTATTAAAATACATATAGAAACAAGATTATAATTTTTACATAAAGAAGGTAGGATTGATTAATGGGCTGTTTGATTATACTGACTGGGTAAGATCTGATTGAGTCAGAAACTGATCCAGCTAAAAGTTCTGATTGGGTATGCATCTGACTGAAACTTGACTGTTTGATTCAGTATCTAACTGTAACCAAAACGATTCAATATTTAAGTAACAAAACCCACCGGAGTCACACCACCGGTCGGAACTACCACCGTAAAGGGGCAGCGGCCTGTGGGTCAGAGGGGGTGGCGGTCTGCGGGTCGCGAGGGGCCCGCGACCTGCGGGTCAGCCGGTCACACATTTTTGGGTCAGCACTAAAAACCCGATTAGCCGGACTCGAAACCAAAATCAAACGGGCTGACCCGCTGATCAAAATACAAACTGCCCTGAGAGTTAGAAAATCTTGTACTGAATTAAGGAACCCATTCAATTTAAAATGAAGTAAAGAATCTGACTAAAAAACAGCAAGGACCACTCCTGTCTTGATCGATCCAAAAAGAGAAGAGAAGAGGTGAGGTGTGCATACCAACAATCTTTTAGTCAAATTCTCATCCCCCCTCCTCCATTCTTGTTCTTGTGTGTATGTGATGATGCCATTTATCATCATCATCCCACACCTCTGCATCTCAAGATTCAAGCACAACCCAAAACTTTCTTCAATTCTTTATCTTTCCCTTTCATGATTCTGTCATTTGTGTGTTCAATTCAGTGTTCTTGTGTGTGTGATGATGAATTGATTCCTATGGCCCCACCACAATCATACATGTTAACTTTCCTCTTCCAAATCCCAATTTCTCACCCTCAGTTTTGAAAAAGATTCATAGTTCCGTGTTCTTCACCACCACCATTGCGACTTTATCTCGCTTTTAACGGTCATCAATGGCTGCAAGAAACCCTAATTCTTGCAATAAAATTGGTGGGTCAGTGGTTATTCCATCTGGGGTTCTCTCTTTTCGGTCAGTTTAAGATTCCCCTTTTTCTTATTATGTTGTTTTCGTCTCTGTTCTTCGTTTTGTTAAGTTGTATCGAAGCATAAAGCTTTGATTTTTTTTTTGACATTTTGTTGAATTTGATCGATTAGATGGTAAGTAATTTGCAGAAAGATCGATTTGGGTGAACTGTTTCTTGAGGAATTGGAGAATCCCACATTGAAATTAGTTCTGATTCTGGTAGATTTACTGAATTCTTGAACTGTGATCTTCATCAAGATCTTTGATAATCTTTTAGGGATTCTTGTTTTGTGTGTGTGATTAGTGTGTTTTCTTGTGTATGATGAATTGATGGCCCCACCGCATCAATGCAAAACGTAAGTGCCAATTTCTTCTTCTTCATTGCAACCACCCCATTGTTGAGTGTTGATTGTTTCTCACTTTTCTGCAGTCTTTAATGGCTGCCAAACCTTTACACCTAATCTCACTTAATAAAATAAGTGGTTTAGTGTTTAATCCGTCTAGGGTCTCTCTTTTTGATCAACTGAAGAGAGGCTTTTTACTATTTTTCTATCTTTTTTGCTGACCAAAAGCTTCTCTGAATCTATGAATTTTTGACATCTGAGTTTTTTTTTTAATTTAGAGAACATTTGAGGTACCCACGTTGAGTTAAGTTCCTGTTTTCAAGATTTCGATCAGAATCTTGAATGTCTGATCTTTGTCAAGGTCTTTTAGTTTTGTCAAAACTCTTCGAATTAGGGGCTTTCTTGCGGTTGAAGATTTGACTTTTGAGGGGTATAAATCTCAAAGGGGATGATTGCTTGGTCCATTAATATTATTAAGCAAGATTGAGTGATAAGAGAGATAAAAGGAAAACTAAGTTTTGCTTCTTTACCAAATCAAGATTTCAAGTTTGGATTTCCTTGATCTTGTCTGAAGAACAGCTTGTTTTAGTCTTGTTGATATCATCAAAAGGTTCTAATTGAGGTACTTTCTCATCTCTGCATATTTTTAATCATGGTTTTGCAATTTGTAGACGATTGATTCATTTTTGGGAAATCCATACTTTGTTTTTTGTTGCATTTAAATCATTGTTACAATGCAAAGAGAAACCATGATTATAATTGTTGGTAGCCATTGTGTTTTACTGAAACTGCAGCCAAGTAGGCTATATCTTAAATTCTTAATGGTACTATGTTTTCCTGATTAATAGCTAGTAAAACTGTGAGTAAAATAGTAACCAATGTAATTTTTTATGAATCGTTTCTAGAATTTAGAAATCTAATGAGAACAAATAGGCAATCCCGGGAAGATTCAACTATCAAGAATAATCCACTATGAGAGATCCTGATCTTACAATGATACTGGAACACTCTTTTAAAATCTAGGCATTTCCCTCATTCCTCATTTGATGTATATGATAGATTGAAGCCATTAAAGTCTTTTCTCATTATTTTGGACCATTTAATGATTTATATTAATGTATTCTGCCAAGTCAACAATTTTTTTTGCATTTTTTGTAAGTATTTGCTTGTCTAGACACAAAATGCCATATGCACCAATTAGAAATGCACATCACTCATTTGGGATGCAAAAAATAGAAAATTATACCAATTGTAAATGAGTCTAATTTGGTAATCTTACATGTCTAATAACAGATCAGTTTTCCTGCAGCAAACATATATGGTGTTTCACATCCAAACATCCCACATTCCCACTGTAAATGAACATCTCGCTCAATGATTTGAAATGCTAATCCCTCATGTCTTGTGTCAAATATGTCAGTAAAACATCTTAGTTTAATTATAATTCTATAATCTATATTCTATATGATAGATGACAGCCTCTGCCCATAAGATGCATCTACTACAAAACACACTTGGGTTTTCACTTTCTTTTTGTAGTTCTTTAAGCTTATATTTCTTTTTGTTTTTTATTTTCTTATCAGGTTTGTTATCTCTATCTCTTAAGAAGAATTATAAAAATCACAGAGTTTGTTTAGAATATCTCCATTTCATTATGGCAAAAAGATCAAAACACCGTCCTGCTCGACAAAAGAAAGACCAGTCAGGTTGTATGTGGGGAATAATTAGTATGTTTGACTTTCGACATGGTCGGACCCCGAGAAGGCTGCTTTCAGATCGTAGAAGATACACAGATGATAATGCACATGGTAAAGCTTTCTTATATACAGCAGAAACTAAAACTGTTATGTTTGCGTATGCATTTCTTACAGTTGGTGATTTTGACCCATCATGGGTAAATGGCCGATTTGGGTTATGGTTTTGTCTAATGGGTCAAAGTTTAATAGGCTGAAAGGTGCCCAAAGTGTATTTACAATGCACAAAGCCTACTAAATCATTTTATTGACACTAGATAACATGTAAATGACATTTAACACACCAATTCTTCTTAAAGTTAAAAAAAAGACAAAAAAAGCTTGCGGGTTGGCTTTGTCCAATCCATTTTGATCTGTTACCCAACTTGTCCATTTTGCCAACTCTAGTTTTTCTGAACAAAAAGAAAATATTTTAGGTGAACACTTTTACTTCGGAATGTATTTGAGATGACACCAAATTCGCTTAGTTCCTGAAAAGAAATGTGATATGTTGAAAAGATTATATATAAAAAATATAAATTTGTTATTGTAGTTCATCCCTATATAAAAATCCTTTATGATAGGGCAGTGGCCGAATGCAGAGAACCTGCAGGGTTCCAAAATCTTTTCTCTGCTTGTAAGGCTAGGGGCCCTCGAGTTTGTGCGGACCCTACGTGATAATTGGAAATGAGGCCCCAAAATAATTTCTAAATAATAGTGTCATCCATCTACAAGATACAACAAGAACTAGTTAGTTATAAAATGTCATCCTTTTAAACTTCTTTCTCTTATAGTTTGATTCTCTTCAAAACCTAGGTACATATTATTTAATTTTAGTTTTTTTCTTAATATGCTCTACACTTGTTATCTAAAATGTTAACATGTTGCCAATCAGAAAATCCTCACTTACTTATTAATCTTTTGGGTTCCCTTTTCTTAATAGTTTACAATTATAACAAAATACTTTGTTAAGCTTTTTTGAATAAGCAACTCAATTCCTCTCACACTCTTCTCCATTTAGTAAAAATCTAGTAAATAATGTAGCAGAAAATAGTATAGAGAATTTATCTTTAGGGCATTTTTTAGAACATTCTCTCTTTTAGGACCAATTACCACCAAAATTCTCCCATTTTAGAATCAACACTCTAATTTCCTGATTTATATACATCAAGCATATCACACATTTTAGAAAACACATTTGACGACCATCAAAATCCCCAACATTAGTACTATTATTGTCAGATCTAGCGCCTTCAACATCAATATGGACATTACTAGAAAGTGGTGTTTGAGATTCATTTCAACCCTCCCTTGTTTTTGTAAGTTGATTTTTTATTAGTTAGGATTGGATATGAAGAGGACATCATATGGCCTAGCTTTCCCATCTGGCCATCTCGCACGCCCTCAAGGACAGCCATCTATAAGGCTTGGATAATATAGGCAAACATAAACTTTTTAAAACTTGATTATGGTGGGAAAGATACGGTTTTGAAAAGAAAAATAGGTTATATTTCCTATCATATTATACTTTTACATTGTTTAGTTCAACGAATTGGACAAATACACATATTCAGACTTATTATAGTTTGCATTTCAAACAGTCTTGTTGGTTTTACATTATGACTTTAGTTGCTTCCTCTTCAGCACCTAAAAAACTAAATCCCCTTATTACTAGACCCTTTAAATAATATTACAACTAAACACTCTCTACAAAATCTGACCAAGTAATTGAACTTGTAGATATCTTGTTTTTTCAGGTTCTTCACACCCCACATCAGAAGCGAATTTGCCCACAAATTCTAAAGAGATGCATCCAAGCATTGAGGTATAGAATATTAGAAGTTTGATTTACTTTTTTTTTCAGAAAAATTGCAACATTTTTCAATTCTGGGATTGCTATGATGTTCTGTTTTGATTATTTTGATTATATTGTTTTTCCAATTTCTTAAAAATCAGTTCTCAGTTGGGTTTTTGGTTCTAGCCTTTTTATAATTGTATTTTGTCAGTGTTCATGATCTAGTTTGGAACGGAAACTGATTCACGTTGGACTACTTTTCGGTTACATATAAAAAAATTTATATGCTTGTTTTTTAACTTTGTTCATTTAAAATTTTATTTTGAGGATACTGTGTTACAAAGCATTACTGTGGGTCCCACCATCTTTATGCTTAGATGGATGGGACTCGCAATGCAGAAAAGAAAATGATACTAATGGTTTTCTTGAATGAACCAGGATGACAGTAAAATAAAGAAACCAACATTGGATCTCATGAGTACTAGGGTAAAGGAACTTATTGAAGAAGAGATGTTTATTGACCGAGATTCAAAGTCCATAAGGAAAGATCATGAACAAAAGATTACATTTAAAACATTAAAGCAATCTTTTACCGAGGAAATCTCTAGTAATCATCAAGTTTCAGCTGTTAAAACCTCACAGTATCATGATCTTGAAGCCCTAGTGAAAGAAATCTTGCTGATTTATAAAAAAAGGAACGAACAGCATGGAATTCTCGATGCAGGGGAAAAAGAAAAGCTTTATCTAGCTGTTAAAGCGTTGCTGAACGAGAAGTCAGCAAACGGAGACCACAAGAAAATTCACCATTCAAAAGAGATGTTTCAGATGTTGAGTTCGAACAAAGAAATGTTCTTGAAAATCCTGCAAGATCAAAACTTGATTTTGCTAAACGAAGACCAAAAGTCAAAGTCATCAGATCAAGGACCAGAGGAACCCGCGACCCATAAACACCGAAAATTCTTTAGAGGAAGGAGCAAGTCACAAGACAGCATACCATTGAACGAAAAGGGTAGAATTGTCATTTTGAAGTCCGGGTCTTCTGAAAATCAAGCTCCTGTAGAGAATGATACCCGCAGTGAAGGAAATAGTTCCCAATTTTCATTCATGGAAATCAAGAGACGGTTAAAACACGCGATGGGAAAGGATCGACCATTACCAGGACCAACTGAAAGGACGGGAAAAACAGGTTTTAATGGTGGATGGAGTTCTCCCAGTAGAGATCATTTCTATACCGAAAAATTTGCTAGAGTCAACAGTGGGCTTAAAACAGGAGACAGATTTTCAAAATTACGGGAATCAGATACAGAAGATGAAATCGCAAATAATCGGATATCAAACATTTATGTCGAGGCTAAAAAACATTTATCTGAAATGCTCACGAGTGGTGATGAAGATGCCGAGTCAATGATGAGAAGCCTTCCAAAAAGTCTCGGGAGGATTTTGTCTCTTCGCGAGTACAGCTCTCTTTCTCCCATTTCGAGTCCTCAAAGGCGTACACGACATTTGTCTTGTGAGGATCTTCCTATGGTCAACAGAAGTCAACAGCCCACGACCATCGACAACCCCGAAAGCAAAGCTGTAGTTCCTGATGATAAGACTTGTGAAGGTACTTAAGTTTCTCTTTGTTCCAAGAAAACCGACATGGTTTGACTTTTGACTTTTGAGGTGACCAACTAACCGGCTTATGCAGGGGTTCAAGAGGTTGTGAAATCACCTTCGTGTGATGAAGAACATAAAGAACAAACAGAAGCTTGTGAACCACGCGACACTCGAAACGAAGATCGACCTTCTGATACCTTCGAACTGGTAATGAATATCTTTAAATTTTTTATCAATTCTAAATGTTTAATATTCGAAAATAGCCTGTGATCAAGTATATTATTATTGAAATTGACATTTTTTTAGTGATTTGATATATATTTTATGTTGATTTGCAGGATTTACATGAAGAGGAGTTATCATCATCTTCTAATAGACCTAATGAGCCTGCGGTTGCGAGCAAGATTGAAGAACACGTGATCAGTCCCGGGAAGCCTAGTCCTGTATCCGTTCTTGAACCGTTATTCTCGGATGATGATGTTAGCCCTGCAAGAACCGTATCTCTACCTGGTATACAAGAAAATCGTTAAACATGATGTCGTCGTAAGTATATATCGATGATACTAACTTTTGTTTTTCTGAAACCTTTAGTTGAAGCTGCGGTTCAACCGTTATGTATCCAGTTTGATGAAACGGTTTCTTGTGCTGAACATCGACAAATACGAATCACAGACTCGGGGGAAAATGAAGAAACACCGTTTGAATATGTTGAAGCCGTGCTTCTTTCTTCTGACCTGAACTGGTCTGAATTTGAAAAACGATGGATTTCATCGGTTCCGATACTCGATATATCTATATTGCATGAAGTTGAAACGTTTTCGAGTCGGGCCAAACACGACCAGAGGCTTTTATTTGATTCAACTAACGAAGCTCTCGAAGAAGCATGCAATCGTTTCATTCCCGAATCATCTTTCATCAAACGAAATGTTTGGCCCGTTCCTAAAGGAATGGACCTAATAAACGAGGTATGGTCAAGGATCGAGTCGTGTCTATGTAAGGCTTACCCTCGAGATCTGAACAAGCTCGTGAGATATGACTTGGAAACATCTAGAACGTGGTTGGATCTTCGATCTGAATCTCGTGAAGTAGTTAACGAGATTGAGGAGTCGATATTTGAAGAAACCGTCGATGATACTCTTTTGAGTTTGTTCAATGATCATGTCGACGGTGAGATTTTAGATTATGGAACGAGGAACGCAAATATGCGACTCGGGGGTTTTTAAAATATGTTTTCTTCCTTAACAATCAACTTAGAGTTTGGTTTTGGTGTGTTTTGTGTGATTTTGGTTTACTTTCGCATAGTTCAAAGGATATATATATATGACGAGGTTAGTTTGTAAGTACTTGCATAAAATGATATAAAGAGGTGAGTGTTTGTACTTGATAGTAGTAAGAAATGGATGTTATAGCAAAATATTAATTTGATTCGACACACTATCACTACTAAGAAATGAATGTTAGTGACCAAATTTGACGACCAAAAGTTGGTCGCTAGAATTCAACAAGTCGTATAATTCTTAAAAGAAAATAGAACCCTAATAATTTTAATGGTTTGTGTTATTATGCGAGAGCTAAATCAAACTTATCAAATGCTGTTAAGTGTGGTCTAATCAAAGTGGTCCAATGGTTTCTTTCTAACGAGACCATGGATTAAACACGAATTATATTTTAACTTTATATTGTTATTATAATATGTTTCAAATATACTATATTATTATTTTAATCATAACAAAACAAAAAATACAATTATTTAAAATTCAATCAACACTTTACCCAACTAACCAAACCAGGATCTAATACCTATATATAACAAACCCTACACCTACAACCTACAACCTACAAACCTACAAATTAAACTAGTATCAAACTTTCCTTTGTGAGTAATATTTTGTTTATTACAAAAATAAAAATGGTTTCAAATCCTTCATTTGAAACAACCCTAAACCTCCCAAGTGTAGACCTCTCAAAGCCATTACAACCTTCATCTTTGTCTTGTCTTTCTGAAGCATGTCATCAATGGGGTTTCTTCAATATTGTCAACCATGGAATCTCTAGGGACCTTTTTGAAAATATCAAATCATTCTCTAATCAACTCTTTGATCTTCCTAGTGAAGCAAAACTTAAACTTGGTCCTTCTTCATCCATCAAAACTTACACTCCTCATTTCATTGCATCTCCTTATTTTGAAACTTTTAGGGTCTCTGGCCCCAATTTTCGTTCGTCTGCTCAAGATTCTATCGACGTGGTGTTTGACAATATGAATCGTCATGAATTCGGGTAAGGTTGATTTTTTTTAATGTTATCCTTGGATTTGAAATAGTTTATAGAAGACTATATGTGGTTTTCATGATGAAGTGTGAATTTTCTTATTAAATGGCTATTTGTAACAAAGATGGCTAGAAATACCACCAAGGGAAAGCTGAAATTAATTTGTATATTTTTGAATTTTTCATGTGAACTGAAGTCTTTACTTTTTTATGTAATTTCATAGACGGATCAACAACGTTTCATATCTTTACTATGTGATAAAACTACCATTGAAATATAGCTCTGATTCGTAGCTAGTGTTTACAAAAGAATATATAATCGAAGTAACACATTACATAAAAAAACAAAATACAAAAAGATATTGCACTATGTCTATCATTTGATTTGACATATGCTTTCAAAATCTTAATAGATGATTAAATATTTAAACCTCCCAAAGTGATTTGTAGGGCATAATGCTTTTACTAATATTTAGTAACAATTGTGTAAAACCCCAATGCTGGTTTAATCATAAACAACCTTGTTTTTATATTCACTACTTTAATCTTATTTACACAAGTTTGTTTAGAGTTCTTAAATTCTATATATTAAAGCCAGTTTTTTTATAAACTTACAAAAATAGTTTTTTAAACATGCATCTGTGATCACTTATAATTTGAAGACTTACAATATTATTGGTTGTTATTATAGAGAGATATTGGAAGAATATGGCAAGAAAATGACCGAATTGGCAAAGAAGGTTACAAACATCATGTTAATGATATTAGGAGAAGGATTTGATACGAAATTCTACGATTCAGATTTCAAAAAATGTCATGGTTATTTAAGAATAAATAGGTACTCGCCTCCGACCAGTCTAGAGGGCAAGAAAACCATAGAAGGGTTAGGTATGCATACAGATATGAGTTGCATAACAATCGTGTATCAAGAAGAAATTGGAGGTTTGCAAGTGAAGTCAAAAAAAGAGGGGAGGTGGATGGACATTGTTCCAAGTGAAGGGACGTTGGTTGTAAATATTGGTGATTTGTTGCAAGCTTGGAGTAACGACAAGCTCGTCTCGTCTGAACATAGAGTTGTGTTGAGAAAACCAACAAAACGACTTTCAATTGCTTTCTTTTGGTGTTTTGAAGACGAGAAGGTGATTTTGGCTCCTAATGAAGTGATAGGTAATCAGGACATGAGATTTTACGAGCCTTTTGTTTGCTTGGATTACTTGAAATTTCGAGAGAGTGATGAAGAGGGGAAGTTTGAAAAAGTTGGTTTTACGGTTAAAGATTTTGTCGCACACAACACCAAGAAATGTCTACAAAAGTCCATGCCATTATGCTCGTGATAGACTCATGACATTATATATAAAATCATGCATATGAACCTATATGAAACTCAAATATATGAATTATGGTTAGGCTATAAAAATGATTTATTATTGTATACTTGTATGTATCGATGCTTTTTAGGTTTGGTATGTTGTTTTTGTTTTCATGTAAATTAACTTCAGTCATTGCTGTACAAATATTCAGTTGTATATATTTAATGAAAAGTATGAATAAAATAATGATATCATGTAACTCGTGTGAATTTTTTTATTGGAAATCTAATGTCTATTTTTTAATTACCCTCATACTTTATTTTTAATTACATATTGAAACAGCAAATATGCCTCTGTCAAATTGCTATTTCTTTCATCAACTTGTTTCAACTAAATTAGTAATTTATATTAGCTAATTTGTTTGATAATTAATATATACCTAATTTATATATAAGTGGTATAATAATTGATACATTTATAAGTTTAAGTGTATAACTATTAATTTTATAATGACATTAATAATTAGACAACAAAACTGCAGCATTAATCATTTTATCTGAATTTTAAATTCCCCAGATAATTTGTTTGGTGTCATGGAAAGTAATGCCTTGTTTTGGTGCATACCTTTCATGGCAAAACATATCCAATAAGAAACCAAGTGCTTTACCTGTAGATTGTGGAAATCTTTTCTTCATTTGTCTTCCATGATTATTATTATTATATAATTACACACGAATGTTGTATGAATATATAACTATTCCACTTGGTGGGCCCGTGGGGATTGGATCCAATGTTAAAGACTAAGAGTTAAATGGAACTTTTTTTTTAGTGAAGAGTTCGAGTTCTGGTTATAACGATTAGTGTTATCTTAATGATAAGACAAGTGTTCAACTATCTTTCTCTTAATTTATTTAACAATCATAACATAAAGGTGTTTATACAATTATCATGATTTTTTACTTAAAACTGGTTAATTATTAAGCACTTCAATATGTGTCGGGGGGAAGGGGATAAGGGAGTATAAATTTAGAACCTATAATATGTTAAGAACTGGAAGCATAACTTTTACTATTATACTATTTAGTATTAAAATTTAAGTAAAATTTATCCAACTTTCAATATTATTAAGATTTACTTTTAAAAGTATGATATTTATCTGTTTTTGGTCAAAATATGCACATGTAGTACATACACACATATATAAATACGTGTGTATTTTTATACTTTAAAAAGTTCAAAAGAGAAGAGAAAAGTAATGAAAAAGTAGCGAGAAACAAATAAATCATTTTTTTATTTTACCCGTTTGATTAAAGCACAATGTAAATTTTCTTATATATTCTTAAGAGTATAAAAATCATATAGGTTCTGAACGGACGTATTTACATATGTTTGTGAAGAATAAAAATGGTTTGGTGTGCGTATGTGTAATGTGCAGTTCATTGCAGTTTTTTTCTTTATGAATATATATTTTGTGATTAACTAGGATTTTTTAAAGAAAATCTTTGACCAAAAATTGCCATTCCTCAAGTTGTGCCTTTGTTTATTACTATATTCGAAGTGTCGTAAACTTTCTTTATTAATTGTCAAATTTACTATGATAAGTGATTATTATATAGGAAAACATGAGTTGAATCATGAATTATTATGAACGAGAAAAACATTAGTATTTCAAAGAAAACAAGTTTTTTCTAAGAAAAACATAAGTTTCTTGCACAGTAAAAAATAAAAAAAAGATATGTGCCGACCAATTTTAAAAGGAAAGCATATCATTGGGCCAAATGCCCGTTGATAAACCGTCTTTACTAACTTCTCTGATTAAAAGGATTCAAAACCGTTAATATTCTTCTTCGTATATAGCCAGATTTCATTTAAACAAACATTCACCACAAGAATTCGCATATACGGTGACAACAAAAGTCATCGGTATAGTTTAAACGTCGTAGTGCATGTTGTCCATAATACCGTGCTCCTTTCTTATTTGGTAGCCCTCGTCACAATAGGACACTTTTGTTGGTGTTGACTAGAAACTATTTATTATATTACATCATGCTTAATGCGTGACAAAAAAATATTTTGAATTATTTATCTACCGTTTTAGACGTTATTTGTATATTAAAGTTGCATTAAATACACTGAAATATATAGAAATGATTAGATGATATGAATTAACGAAAAAGACATCCTTTGATTGTATTTTAGATTTAGGGATACTTATAATTTCTTGATTACACAGAAATAATAAATACATGACAAATATGAAAGTCTATAAGATAGACTTGTATTTACTATTTAGAGCATTCACAACCCGTTCTCTATATTTGTGTGAGTGTATTTCTTATATTATATGGTATGATTATAAATGATTGTGTGTGAACGATATGATAAATCTACTGTTCAATCTGTATTTTGGAGAAACACTGTTCAAAACCTTGTAATGTTTTTAATATATTTTAAGTGGGTGTGAGTGAAAGACAGAAAAAATAATAATAATATTGAAAAGAAGAGAGAAAAACAATAATTTTTAGTATATGGATAAAAATGGATAATGGGTTATGGGACGTGAATGCTCTTAGAGCACCTTTGATGGAAGCTTCTTTTTATATTTTATTTTAATTTTTCCCTAATTACTGAAATTCTGGACGAGCAAAAACGCAAAATATGAGAAGATAAAAAGAAAAAAAGTAGTGAAGGAGAGTAAATAAAATGACATGTTATTTATATTTTAATAATCTATAAAGTAACATTCTAATGGTAATGTAACCCCTACTTTATTGAAGATGTCAATAATTCAAATCTTGAAAGGTATAAATTTAAGAGTTAATGGATATAAATTAAATAAAAAAATCCATTATATTATTGTTGGGGTCTAATGACTATCGTATGTTAGCTTGATGCTTCTTCCATAAGGGAAGGTCCCATTAAAAATGTAAAATATTGAAGATTGACACCCTTCTACAATTGATCAATGTTTCAATTCTTATTTCAATTTTTGTAATAAAATATGTTATGCTGATGATTCTTTCACATGGGTTTGTTTAATCAGCCTACTAAAATTATTAAACCAACTACATGATCACGAAATCCTATTTTTAAAAGATAAACATGCCATATTAAAATTTTCTGATCTGACGAAATTATCATACTTATAGAAAATATTCGTGACTTACGCAAAGTTATCACTTCAAAAACTATAGTTTTATGTGTATTGTGTTCTTTCTAATGAATTGGACGTACCATTGTAGTATACTAGTACCACATAATATCATATTTTGACATGAAAGCTAGACATATCATTATAACTCGAATCTTTATAATTAGTTTAGATGTGTACGCATGTCATGAGTTTACATGTTGTTAACTTTAGTCTGTAATGTACCAATGGAAAGTTAACATACATTATAAACACAAAGGATGCCGTTGTTAATTCCCTCCAAGGTAACAAGAATACCAAATAACTTTGTTCTTTAAATAGTTAACCCACACACACTTTAATCATGTTGTTAGATCTATATATTTTCATCATAAGACTTGAAACCTCAAACATGTTAATTGCTAAACGACACTCTTGCAAATGATAATACTTCATCAACTTTCTCTATCAATGCTACACAATTTGGGATTTGATGATGATTAATCAATTTGGCCATAACTAAACAAGTTCACGTAAATTGGTTAACAGGTAGTCAGGGTTATTACGTTATACATGAACCGGATTGGTTTATCAATAGGTTTAAGTTAGTTAAAAGCTGATTATCACAAAACCATTTAATCCAACATAATAAAGATCTAGTCATCTAGATAATATGGTTCATTTTTTTTATTCTTTAGTGTCACCAAAGACTGTTGCTACATAGAATTTGGATGGGGTTTATTGTTGGGTTGAATCGATTCTACCATTTGTAATAAAGAAATCAAACGGGCACATCATACGGGCTTTTTCGTAATAAAACTAATAGATAGAATACTTTTTAGGCTCTAGTGGATCTGATTCTAAAAGTTTCACCAAGGCCCAACTATTTAAGTAATATGTGGGCCTTTTTATCTATCCTAACCCAATAAATGAATACCCTTGGCCCATTATCAGCTTTCTTTGTTTTTCAGCCCATTACTATTACCACAATTTGATATTCAACCTTCACGAATTGGAGGATCGGATGAGCGTTTTATACTCGACTAGAAGGGTGCCCGCGTAATACGGCGGGACAACATTTTAGATCCGACATGAGTTTTTAATTTTTGTTATTCTTATAGTAATTTCACAAAAGTTTATTGTATTTCTTCTAAGCTAAAATTTACACACCAAATATATAAATTTTACATAAAGACTTATATATTTATGCATTAACTTATTGTACCTTACAAAATACATATCGGTTTAACAAAACATTTACATCAAAACGTTTAAAAAATACACATTTATGATTGTAGTATCAAAAAATTTTTAAACATGATAGATTGATATAGAAATCTTAAAACAAATTAAGTTTTTTTGGTTTATGGGTAGATAATGTAAAGTTTTATGTAATTTATCGTAATTATAAGGTTATTATGTAACTAATTGTAAGGGATAATTTGTAAATAATGTTTAAAATACGATTTTACCCTTAAAAATGGTTGTACCTTTTGCATTGAGTGAGTTAAGTATTCTTAATTTAATGATATCTTAAAATACCTTTCTCATATGTTTTATATATAGTATAGATATTGACATCTTATATTCTTATAGGACCGATCGGTATCCATATTTGATTTATGGTATTAATATTAAGCGGTGTCGGTACGGGTTAATATAAAAAACTACCGATTTAGTATATAAACTGAAACATATTTTTTTAACTAATATAGTTTTTGAGACATTTCGTATTTTTATATTTCATGTTTAAAGTAATAATGTTTTTTTTTAAATATAATTCAAGACATGTTTTTTGTTTTGATGTTATGAGTTTCTAAATCACCATTCAAGGACCACGTAGTTATTTGTGAAGCACATGATAAGAATCGGGCTCTACTCCTTACCTATTTGTTAGACTATACGCAGTGTTGTCCCTAAGCGGTTTCAAAGTTGTTGATGTAGATATAATTAAGTTGTTAAAGCTAGTACGTCCTAGTTAAAAGGTGAGTTCAAACTCATTATCAGCCAAACCCTTAACGGACGTTAAAAAAGATGAATTATTCATTTTTTTTTACTTTTAACTGAAAAGGACTTTAAACCTACTACATTTGATTTAAAATGATTATAATAAATTCATATCTGTTTATATGATATTATAACTAAATAAATCAATATACATATTCTTATACTAAATAAAAATTCTATGATATTTACAAAACAATAGACTCGTTAGTCGTTTAGAGCATTCACAGTGAGTTTTTTATCTTTATCCATATAATTATACTAAAAATCATTAAATTTTTTCTTTTATTTTCAATTAAATAATACTTTTATACCCTTATTATTATTTTTTTTATTTCTATTTCACTCACAACCATTTTAAAAAATATTAAAAAAATTATAAGAATTAAACAATAATTTTTTAAATATACAAATCTACAATAACATTTTTTTTCATTCACTCACAACTATTTCATATAATATAACAAATACACTCACGTAATTTTATATACTCCAGAAAATAATATATAAAATTACTTCTGAAATATACCTTTACGTAAAACTGAAATTCGTGAGTCTCAATATCTCGGATCACGGGTTTCACTTCCCCCTTAAATTTCCACCACCGGAGCTATGATCTCCGATGGCGATCACCACCGCTTCTTCTACGCTAAAATGCGCCACCACCATGGCTTTCACCTCTTCAAACCTTCATCTCTTACGTCATCCATCTTCACCTCCTTCAGTACTCCGATTCACTCCTCCTTCGCGTCCTCTGAACCTCAATTTCGCCGATTTCACCTATCGCAATCGAGTTTCAACCGCATCGACTCGTTTTGCACATTCATGTAGCTTCAATGATTCAGTTGTTACATCTGATGACATTCAGGTAACTGATATGATTCTCGGTTTGGTGGTTTGTTGTATTGTTGTATCTGTCATTTGTGTGTTTATAAGTTGTTGTAATATAATTGTCGTTGCTGATTATGTGTATTGAAGTCTCTGTTAGCTTGTTTGGTGATAGAGTTATGATTAGTTATAGAAGTTGATTTTTTAGGTCTTTGTGGTTTTGATCGGCACAAGCTTGTTATGGTGTTTAAGAATTTGTGATGTGAAATTAGGTTAGGTTTGGGATCTATGAAATGGAATACAGAATGATACTACTTAGAAAATTCCCAAAATGTTCATTTTCTCCCATTTTTTGGCTCAAAATGTCTCCTCAAAATATCCCTATGGGCGCTTGTATAGCAAGAACGCGTAAAAAATGAATACGTGTCCTAAGCAGGTTCCCACCTGCAGCGAACAAGCATCCGCCTGCTTAGTAAAGACACCGGCATGATTAGGCACAAGTGTCTATCATTTACCGGTGCGTCTGTCTGTAGAGGCGCGACGCCTTGTCTGGAGGGGACATGTTGAGAAATAATTTTTAAGGGGACATTTTGAGAGAAAGCTTAGGAAAAAGGCACATTTTGGTAATTTTCCCATACTTTTAATCTGATCGACATTCGGTTCTGTAGGTTGCTGAAGTTGTTTCAGAGGAACGGGATTTTTCAGGCACACCATATGTTCCTGTTTATGTTATGCTACCAGTGAGTCTTTGTCAATGTACTTTACTATAATAGTATTCGCTCTACCTTTAATACACTTGTAAGTTGTTACCTTGGTGTTGCGTATTGTTTTTATCTTCTATTTGAAATTCAGTTGGGGGTCATTAACATGGAGTGTGAGCTGGTTAATCCTGATGATCTGTTGAATCAACTAAGGACACTTAAATCGGTTAATGTTGATGGTGTAATGGTTGATACATGGTGGGGAATTGTTGAGGCCAACAATCCCCAACAATATAATTGGAAAGGTTACAAGCAACTCTTCTCGATAGTGCGTGAGTTGGGTCTTAAGTTACAGGTTTGTTTTCCATAGTGTGTATAATTCTTAATTGTATTATAAACCCAAGGAACGATAAATATCATTTGTATTCAGGTTGTAATGTCATTTCATGAATGTGGAGGTAACGTTGGTGATGATGTGCATATCCCGTTACCTAAATGGATAAGAGATATTGGTCAAGAAAACCCTGATATTTATTTCACAGACAAAGATGGAAGGCGAAATCCTGAAAGCCTTACTTGGGGAATTGATAAGGAACGCGTTTTAAGAGGCCGTACAGCTGTTGAGGTAATAAATTTTGCTAATCACAAATGGCGTATGCATGCATGTTCTGGTTTGCATTTAACATAATAAAAACTAAAAGTTGATCATTGTTGTTTTGTGCATATTTTGCAGGTATACTTTGAGTATATGAGAAGCTTTCGGGTTGAATTTGATGAATTCTTCCAGGATGGGAGCATTACCGAGATTGAAATTGGTTTAGGTGCTTGTGGAGAATTGCGTTACCCGTCTTACCCTGCAAAACATGGTTGGGAATATCCTGGTATTGGTGAATTCCAGGTACTTTTGTACTTAGAAATGGAAATTTTGACATATTTGTTATCTCTAATTGTGATTGAAAAATAAAGAAAGATTGTGGCCAAATGCTTCTTCTTTTGAAATTATTTTATCATGCAGTGCTTTGATAAATACCTAAGAAAGTGTCTTGAGAAAGCTGCAGAAGCAAGAGGACACTCGTTTTGGGGTACACCGCCTGATAATGCAGGCTCTTATAATTCCCAGCCTCAGGACACCAGATTCTTTTGTGATGGTGGTGATTATGATAGCGCGTATGGCAGATTTTTCCTAAATTGGTACTCCCAGTATCTTATTGATCATGGTGACAGGGTGCTTGCCATGGCCAATCTGGCATTCGAAGATACTCCCATTTCTGTAAAGGTAAGTCAACATCCGTCAAATTGTCACTACCTGATTATTTAATTTCCTATTAATTCACTTGAAATTATCATGGATGATCAGTTATCAGGAATTCATTGGTGGTACAAAACTGCTAGCCATGCTGCTGAACTGACAGCTGGGTTTTACAATCGAGCCAACCGTGATGGCTATTCTCCAATTGCTGCAATGTTAAAGAAGCATGAAACCGCTTTAAACTTCACATGTGTTGAATTGCGTACATTGGACCAGCAAGAGGGCTTTCCAGAAGCAATGGTTGACCCTGAAGGGTTAGTTTGGCAGGTAGTTTTAATAGGTGTCCCTCTAGTTATTTCCAAACTGAAGCAAATTTTCAGTTATTTTTTATATAATTTGTATTATTCTTTAAACATATTTAAGGTACTGAATGCTGCATGGGATGCTGATATACCAGTTGCAAGTGAAAATGCACTTCCATGCTATGATAGACAAGGGTACAACAAGATATTAGAACATGCTAAACCAAGAAATGATCCAGATGCTAGACATTTATCTGCTTTTACCTACCTTAGGCTCAATCAAGCTCTCCTTAAACAACACAACTTAAGGGAATTTCAACTCTTTGTCAAGAGAATGCATGGTAAATCTCTTTCCCTCCCTTTATCTTTCTCCATTTGTTATTTGTTACTTTGTCAATTTTGCATATTCAAATCCAGTATGTTTTTATAACTGTCAGAATCATCACCATAAAACTCATGAGACCCCACCACTACCCTACCCAACCCTACCAACCAATGAGACTGGTTAAAACATCAGGAGGGTAAAGGGTTTAATGCCAAAACGAGTAGAAGCTAATTCGAACCTCATAACTTTGCCAGTAGATATAAGTCGCTTAACATTGTGCCAAGCCTTGAAGTTCACTTAGAGTCTAGTATGGTTTAAGTTCAAATAAAATGTTTTAATAAAACAATGTGCTTTAGCAATGTTTTTAAAAACATTTGATTTACAAAGTATCAAGTGTATATATATATTAGGCCGGATGACGATGTGCGACATTTATCGTGGTATTTCCATTTTGTATTAATGTATATGCATTAATTAACTCAAATCCCACTTAAATCTGTAATATGTTTATGAGCCTCGAGTAAAATTAATTTGTTTCCTAAAACAGGTGAAGCTGTTGAGGATGTTTAAAACTGGATCCAAATTGACCGTTAAGCTGTTTTGCAACTTGCTTTGGGTCTTTCTACCAGAATTTAAATCTACGGAGGTAAAATACGCTAGTTATGGTATAAAAGTATGTGGTATATAAGTTGAAAACTTTTGCAACTCTTGCGTTATAACGATCTCTCTACCCTTGAAATTAATCATGTCTTTTTATGCTGATGTTCAGTTTAAATCCGTCTATTTTGCGGTATAATTTAGCTTACCATATAGTTGTGGAGTAGGCTATTAACGGCTGACCCACTAAATGTATATCATTTATCTAAGGATGAGATTTGAATAATCACCATCTGAAATGGGACACCATATTTTGATCTATTGGGCTACAATATATACGGTGAGTAGGTTCATTTAGGGCATTCACAAATCAAAATAGCTTCTCCATTCCTATCCCTCTAGTAATTAAACAAAAATCATCTCTTAAAAATTGTTTATTTTTCAAAAGCTTTTCACGTTAGCTTTCTCATATCTATTTTTATTTCAATTATAATTATAATTTTTAATTATTATTATTTATTATATTTTTTCTTTGATCTTTCAATCATAACTACCCATAAAAAAATATGAAATAATAGATATGGGTGATGAGAATGGCCCCTATATATGAGTTTATTATGGTTTCCTCCAAGAATATAAGAGATAGAGACGATGATGAGGAACATGATGTACTGATGTAGGAGTAAATTTACATTTTTTTTTATTTTTCGTCTTTAATTTAAAGGATGCGGGTAAAATTAGAGAAGCTGATGTGGATGTTTTTAGTGGTCTAAAATACCATAATTGAAGAGAGTGAGAGTATATAACAATGACAAGATAAAAATGAATAACTCACATGAAGAATTAAATTTACGTTGTAATGATTTATGAAAGAAAATAATAATCTTGGTATGGGATCAAATTTAAGTGCGTGTCCACATGATCAGATTCAAATAAATTCATAGATATATTCTGAGCATGCCATTAATAAGTTTGCTGGATCCTTTTATATATTTTATGCATTTATTAATATGAAGTTGACTTTTCTTAACTAATTAGTAAGTAGATTTATTAAAAATTAAAATTCATAATGAAACTAAAATTGCATTCAAATAGCAACTGTATAAATTTTTTTAACGTATTACTCATACATCCATGACATTCACTTTTTTTCATAGCAATACTTACGCTCATCATCTAAGAGGGATCAACACTTTGATATCATTAGACCACAACTGTTTTTATAAGCAGGTTCATTTAGTGATCTAAAATACCGTACTTGATGAGAGTGAGAGCTTAGTAATAACAAGATTGAAATATAATGATAAAAATAAAGAACTGAGAGGAAGAATCAAGTTTGCTTTATAATGATTTTATAACAACATCAACTTGTAATCATCTTTGCATGAACTAGCTCAAAGAAGTCAATGTTTTGTGACACATGCTCATTAAATAAATTCATAGAATATATTAACTTGCATGCTAATATAAGTTTGCCAGCTTTTCTTTATATATAGATAAAAATATTATAACAATACCAATGGCAACTTGAGAACTTGGTCATTGCTAGTAGCAATTTAACTGTTGCTAAAGGACAAATCATTTGTAGTATCTTAGTAATTGCTCATAATTGTTTAATCTTTGATACTTAGGGTTTCGGTTCAAAGATCTGATAGTTTTGAGGAAACTTATGCGAATCTCGATATTACATAAACAAATCAATATATGAGTGCTAGATAGCGTGGTATTGACATGATTGTGAATAGTGTTTAAAAATGGAAATTGATTCATTTTGCTTATGAATTGGTCGATCAAGGTAATTTTTAATCTCTAATAGTTCAAACTTATGAAGTAGAAAAAAACAGCTTCAAAAGAAATGGGTCAAGTGGGTCAAAAGTCCGTCCAAAGTGTATTTTTAATGCATAAAAAACTAAAAGCTTCTAAATGCTTTTACTCAAAAAATAGATAAATTTTCAAAATAGATATAATTTAATGTTTAGACAAATAATGTAAAAACGTTTAAGAAATAGACAAAAGGTGTTTCAGGTCAATGCTACCAACTTATTTGGACCAACACCAAACAATTACCCATTTTACTTGGATCAAACATCGGTTGAGGTTGCGGTGAATACCCTTGTGGTGGATATCCGTAATGTGGTGGTGATGGTTGTGGTATCTAATGTTGCGGTGTATGACCTCTCGTACTCGAACCACCACCTCGGGATTTTTTGCTACCAACGGTTTTTGACCTTCGGGGATCCATGCCAATATTTTGTGTTTGTGCAAATATGTGTGTTTGTGTAGATAACAGTGTATATGTGTGTGAGTATTTACAGGGTACACTTTTTTTTTAATATAACGGTCAAATTAACGGCTATAAAGCCGTTATTTTTCTCGGCAACACTCGGCGATTAGAACCTGAGTTCAACAATCCGCCGGGTACCGGAATGGGGTGGCGGCGGTGTACCCGAGCGGGTACCCGCCTACCCGAGAGGGTACCCGCCTACCCGAGAGGGTACCCGCCTACCCGAGAGGGTACCCGCGAACGCCCCCTCCTCTCTTAGTGTTAGTGTTAGACTCGTTACAAAACTAAAAGTTCGGACTCAAACTTCTTGCTTGTTTTAGTTATTACCTAAACTTTTTATTTAGAACAAACCAAAAAATCCATTTATGTGATTAACTCTATTTAAAAACTAAAGTTTTTAGTGGAGATCAAATAGTTGAATAAAAGTTAGGGTCCGTGTAACGCTATCAACAAACCAAACTACAAGATATTGTCACGTGTTCATCGTAGATACCTTTTTATTAGAGTAACAAGATTAATGTTATTTCATAATAAGAAGTAACTCATACGTCAAGTTTTATAATAATATAATTATCAATCGAGACAGGAAAGATTGCTATCAAATGTTAAGTTACGTGTTCGAGTCATTAAAACAACATTATATACAAATACGGGTTAAATTTTGCATATATTTTAGGACTAAAAATATCACAAACCCCGAATCCTCCGCGTACGAGAGCCTCCTACATCAATTTTGCCTCATATTTATAATTACGTCATTTGTTTGTTGACTTTTCTTGGTTGTGGGTAGGGTTGTTCACGAGTCGAGCCGAATCGAGGCTTTACTCATCTTTGGCTCGTTTTCAAACCGAACCGAGCCAATTGGCTCGTTTACAACCGAGCGGAAAATCGAACGAGCATTTTTCGAGCGTTAAATTTTTTAGCGAACGTCGAGCAAGCGCAAACGAGCGGTTTAATAACTTAAAAATCAGCCACATTTCATTACATAATACTTTCATGGATGACAACACGTTGTGGCTGACGATGAAGCTAGCTAAGTTTGTAGCCGATAATGCGAAGAACATATTACAGATAACGGTGACGGTGAGAGCGAGAGATGGTCGAAAAAATTTCTTTTAATGGCTTAGGAGTTCACTTTTATATTAAGTGTAGAATTTTTTATTAGGTTGATTGATCAAGTATGCATAAATATAATTATATATATGTATATAATGGATCAAATCTACTATAGCACTACGTATCTATATTAATATATAAAACATTTAGTGATGATACAATTGTAATTCTATTCAAAGTGTAAGACACTAAAACAAAATTTTAAACACAATATACAAGTATGTTATGCATTAATTCCTAAATTACCCTCATTAAGTATACTTCTTCTAATTAATACATTATTTAATTTATTAATTTAAGTACTATCTTATTAAAATGCTTTTAAAATAATAATTAAATTTACATTTACTATTTATATATTTATAACTATATCTTATTAAAATTAAGTATTATCTTATTTATATACACAAGTATATAATTACTAAATATTACATAGTTATATAATAATAATAATAATAATAATAATAATAATAATAACGATAATAATATTAATGATAATAATAATATTGATAATAATAATAATAATAATATATTAATATTTAAGTCAAGTGGGGTTAGATTGCGATCTTCAAGTGAGACTCGATGACACCTGTCATATCGCGCGAGTCAAATCACTATATGATAAATATATCTTAGGATGACAAGATAGTAATTTAATTCAAAGTGTAAGACGACTAATACAACATTTTAAGCATAGAATACAAGTGTTTTATGTAGCAGTTTAACTTTTGCCCGTATTTAATTAACTTCTTCTAATTAATAGATTATTTAATACAATTATTAATATATTATTTTATAATATGATATTATTTAATTTTATTAAATTTATTTTATTTATGATACTATAAATTGATATGTAAATTTATATTTACTAATTATATTTTATAACTAATTACTATTTAAATTAAGTATTATTTTATTTAAATATTTTAATATACAACTAATATATATCTTCATATTTATAATAACAATAATACTAATATTTTCTAGGGGCATATTGTGAGTTTAATAATTTAAATATTTATTTAAAACATGTTAGTTAATGATATATTATTTAATATATTTCAAAAAATAATTATAATAATTATAATAATAATAAATATTATCATATTAATACTACTACTACTACTAATTATTATTATAAGGTTAATAACAATAACAACAACAACTATAATATTTTTGTTATTATATTAATTATAATATAATATCATTTATCTGTCTTGTTATTATATCTATAACAATTTAATGTTCGTTGTATCACGACAATATAATAATGAATCACTAAAACATGTGTAGTGATAATCCGAATGCATATATAGTTGAACTCACCCAAATCATGATAATACTAAAAACTATAATTATGATGTTATTTTATATGCTTCAAATCAAACCGCGGCGAAGCAGGTCTAACGCTAATAAACTATATATACATATTAATTCGATCCGAACCGAGCGGACTTTTGCTCATGCTTAACTCGTTTACAAACCGATTTGAGCCGATCGGCTCGTTTACAACCGAGCAAAAATTCGAACGAACATTTTTCGAGCACATTCTGATGAACAAACTTTTCTTTTAAATCAAAGTGTTTTGTCTTTCTTTGAATCAAATTACTCAACCGCATGTGCACATGCTCATGTTCAGAAAAAATTATAACATGTTTGCTGGAACTGTTAATATATTTTACGAATTTGTATTAAAATGAAGTTGACCTTTTTTGTTTAATATAATTAGCAAGTGGATATATTTAAATTGCATAATGAAGCTATAAAAAATGAGTTGCCATCAGTCACAAAGTAAAGGCTTTGAAACAAAAACGTTAGTACAATGGTGAAAGTTGTGTTTTGTGTGCTGTTGGTGATCATATTGGTCATAGCTCCTCTAGCAAGAGGACAGTGCATGACTTATATTTTTGACGGCGGTCCATGTACCAACGGAGCTGATGCCGACTGTTGCAACTTCCTCAAAGAAACCACAAACTTCTGGAATCCACATGTTGAAACCGTCTGGTGCGTGTGTCAAGCGCTTCAAATGGCTGGCCTCTCTGTCACCTACCTTAACGATTGTGGTGTGGTAGAGGGTACAGATCCCTATTGTTGAACCTATGTCACACTCTTACTTTTTGTATGTACCTAGATGGTATTCTACCCACAAGAGTTGACATGTTTATGTTTTTCTTTTGATCACAATAAGTTCTTATGTTTGTTATTTGAATAATGAATATGTTTTTAGGCGGAGCTAAATGCATTTTCTATGTCATGATTTAATTTTGAGAAAAAAGGGCTACTACGTGCGTCATTGTTTAGTTGCTTTGATATCTTCGATAAGAGCTCTTAGGAGTCATTAGCTTGTTTTCCCCGGCATACCTTTGATCCGTTGAGCGAGAGTACAAAACTATGTCTTTATAAAAATGAATATCTTGCTTTCATATGTTAAGAAAACGAACATTTTGTCTTAAGTTAATAACCTATTTTAATTAAAATTCTTTAAATGATTTAGTTGATATGGTTGGTTATAATTGTACAAATGCTAAATTTGATAAATTGTTATTCAAAGGTATATTAAAAATACATATCCATTAGATTCATCATCCATAAACATTATCATCAAATTATAAGTATCGCAATAGTAACCCAACAAATTAAAGAAGCTACGAGCATTCACATCAGGTTTTTTATATTTATCTTTATAATTACATTGAAAAGTACTATTTTTTCTCTCTCGTTTTTAATTAGATAATATTTTTTATATCTTTATCATTATTTTTTTTCTCATCCACTCACAAGCACTTTAAAAAATATTTAAAAAGATGAAGATTGTTTTCTTAAATTTACATATGAACAATAATATTTTCTTCCTCATCCACTAACAAACATTCCATATAATTTAAGGATTTCACTCACAAAATTTTAAAGAACATGCTATTAAGACTCTACTACTCACCCTCTATTATGAGTGTATAAAAAAATAGAAAAAACAATAAAATTTGTTTGTGTATAAAATAAAAATAAAGATAGAGAATGAGATATGGAAGGTTTTTGAAAAATAAGATATGAATTTAGTAGATAGTAAATTATAGTTAAATTATAGTTAAATTACAAGCATAGAAATAATAAATCTACTATGAATTGCTTGCATGCAATGAAAATAAGTGGATTTTTAGATGTAACTAGATTTTACAGTTACTCTTACCTATAATTTATGATTATAAGTTGTATTTAATAATGTAATTTATGTTTTATTAGTTAATGATAATTCTTACTTATAATTTGACCATTTACACTACTATCTTTTTTTAAACAACATTTACATTGCTTTAAATTTTTACTTTCAAGGACAATCCTGATAGTAAAATTATAATATTTTTTTCTTCAGCTTCACTACATTTGTTTCCTTAAGAGGGAATCGAGACACGACGTAAACAAAGTTCAAGTCATACCCTGTAAACGGGATATAACGTTTAGCAAATATGTGACATGATCACATGTTGACTCATTTATTTATTTGTGTTTTTAAAAGTCGCCTTTTGTCATTCTTTAATCTAATTGATTGTCTTAATTGAAAAAAAAATACATGAAGCTTTGTACTTTGGATGTAAATGCTTTATAGAAATCTATATTTGTTACTTGTATATGCATGTCAAATTTGGGTTCTTGGTCGAACCAACCTACAAAAACATCCCCGTTTACTACCTCTAACTAAAACATAACTTAATGAAAATCAATATATAAATTATATGTAAAAACACATGATAACCACAAACGGACCGATATAGATCTATACAGTGTTTCCAATGAACACGCATCAAATGACACATATAGTTGTTATAAACTTCTATTCATGATTGGATCGGTGTAACGAAGAATATACGCAATATGTCTCTCTTGGACTTTAAATGTGACTAACCCCTATATATACTACATAAAATAAGTTTAACAATAGTTTTTTTTATAACAACGATATGTGTAAAACGTTAGGAGTGTTAAACGGGTCGTGTTTGTGGTTTGGCGGATTCAACCTTACACGAACCCGAAAACAAAATGAAAGTTTACGTGTTGACACGAACACGACCCGTTTGACATGATTTTTTAGTTTTTTTGTATTTTTTTTCACATATTAATACTTTGAAATTATTATTTTACTAAATAGAATATAAATGAAGATAAAGTTATGTTCTAGATATGAAATTTTATTTCAGTTTCTATTTTTAGTTTTAATTTTGAAATAAATGATTATTTTACTAACCCGAACCCATTTATATTAAATTCATTGTAAAATCCGTGTTAAATTATTGTAATTCGTGTTGTGTTATGTATTCACACCACCTAAATAACGTGAAAGAAAAACTAAAAAATATTAATTAATCACAAGTAAAAGAAATACGCAATTTACCTTCGTAAATGTGACATTTTTTAGTTCACGTGATTTTGGGGGTGACACATGACACCCAATTCTCGTGGCCCCATTGTTCCCGCACGCACAAATCGTGTGAGTCACACGTTTGGTTTCATATGCTTCACACACACCCAATCCCCACCCACCCTCATCCGTGCGAACATCTTCACACGAGTCGAGTGCCTCTAACCTAATCTCGCCGGAATATTCCTTTATCTCCTCCGCCGGTGCCACCGGCGTCAGGTATCAACGGTCCCGTGCTTCCTCCGGCGACCTCATCTCGTTCTAGATCTGATCGGTGGTTATCATGTTGTTTGCGAAGGAGGTGGTTAAACGTCTTTTGCTGTAGGTGTGTGAAGATGACGGAGAGCTTTGAAGATGTAACGGTGACGGAATTTTCGCTTTTTGATAACTTTTTGATGATTTTGGTGCCGTTGTTTTTGCTTTTGATAGAAAGTGCTTCAGTTTTGAGGTTGAGAAGTGGTGAAAATGTGAAATTCCTTCGTGATTCGTTTGATGTTGCTGAATTTAGCTGTTTTTTGTTTGTGTTGTGCTGGTTTGGGTGGGAATTATGCTAGATGATGGAAATCATGACTTTTCGTTGGTGAAAAATGTGTTGTTGACATATTTGTGTTTTTTATTTATTTTTGACAGGAGGAAATGTGCAAATATTCATGCTTTTGAATGTATAGAGTGTGAGTTATTGAGTTTTTGTAGAGGTAATGATCATATAGTGCTTCAGGGAAGTTAAAATTTTGTTCTTCCACCAGAATTATTTGATTTTTGAAGGTTTTTTGTGTATGCATAGACCATTCTGAAAATAGGTGATGTTTATTTTGCATCATAAGGAATGATTGATGCTTACATCTTCTTGATTTTTTTAGCACCTAAAATATCAAATTCATTGAATTTAGATAGAATTTGTAATAAATATCAAATATTTCTTAATTAAGTTTTACAGTGAATGGTAATATGTGACAGAATCTATTGGAGATAGAAAGTACGTATGGTGCTGAGCTTGGAGGGGTTCTTATGGCTCTAGCATTTTGAGGCCTTGATATTACCTTCCCAGTCTGCAAATATATGGAAACAGAAATGCAGAGATTTGGGACAAGTGAAGAAGATGATGAAGAAATGGGATTGGATGTCAAAGAAGAAGGTGAGAATGATGAAGATGATGACGAAAAGAACTCAACTCCAACAGGCGGAGGGGTTACATCAAACAGAACCAATAACAGGTTTCAGCATCAACATCAGCAGCAGTTTCAAGATCAGTTGACCCCTCAAGGAGGCGGTCAAAGAAGGTGTAGACCGACAGAAGAAAAGGAGAGAACAAAACTTAGGGAACGACAACGGAGAGCTATTACTGCAAAGATCTTGGCAGGCCTTAGAAGACACGGGAACTACAACCTTAGGGTTAGAGCCGATATTAATGATGTGATTGCAGCCCTAGCTAGGGAAGCTGGCTGGGTTGTTCTTCCTGATGGGACAACCTTTCCTTCAAGATCTCAGGTATTTATGGTTAAGATAAACCTAAGTATTCTTGATAATTCAGCTATTTATGCCAAGCAGGATTTATGCTTCTGTCGGTTTTCTTATCAAAAAGTACATTCATTATGCACATGGTTGTTACTATCTGTATTAAATTCCTCTGCAAGAGAAATAATTGCACAGATGCCTAGTCTGTCATACATACATTAATATTTCATATTTGTACTTAGTATTCTAAATTGCAGTTGTTTCATATAGGATTACTCTATTGATTATCAATAATATGCCAAAATAGTAACATGATGTTGTAATGGTAATCTATATGTGTCATCCACACACAAGTTAATAATTAATAGACAATCAACCAAAACCTGACAACATGCCTGCCTATAGCATTCTTCACATAAACTATAGGTTGATAGTTCATCTGATGGTTCCACAGGGTGTGAGAACTGCTGCTGGTGCATCAACTACAGTGGTAACTTCACCCACCTCATTGCCACCACAGCAGAACCAAACTGCTTCTCTTAGAGGGATCTCTTCCACCTGTATAATTGGGATGAATGACGAGGCATGCCAAATGAAAGGTCTCTATGTTCAGTCTTCTTCTGCTTATGACACCTCAGCAAGCACTTGTTCGCAGTCGCCTCATTTGCTGGGAGTTGAAGTTGATGGTCAGGATGATCCTATTATAGGAGTTTCTGTAGATAGTGTTGGTGGTAGGCAGGTTTGAGGATGATTTCTATTTGTTTTGTTTTTGTTTTCATTTACTTTCTGTTCCCAGATAATTGTTTTCATTTCGTTCTCATAACATGTTTCCATTATATTATTTTCTCTACTTCTGTAGGTTGACATGCGGTCAAAGTTACAGGAACAGGATTTTGCTGGTACTCCCTATGTTCCTGTTTATGTATTGCTTCCCGTAAGTCCATACCCTCTTGCTGTATAGTTGTTAAGCAAGGACACTGGAATCTTTATAGGCTTTCTTTTTTTTGCTCCACTTAAATTACCAAACAACCATGACTCATAATGCAACGTTGAATTTTGAAATTTTTACAAGGAACCAATAGTTTTAAGGTGTTTTATACAAAGCTTATTATATTAACTTGACAATATCTAGGATAAGAATATTTTCAAATGTGTATGTAATGTATTACAAATCCATCTACAGTTGGGAGCCATTAACATGAAGTGTGAGCTTGTTGATCCTGATAGTATTCAGAAGCAATTAAGGGTTTTGAAATCTATTAATGTCGATGGTGTAATGATTGAGTGTTGGTGGGGCATAGTGGAAGCACATGTTCCACAAGAATACAACTGGAAGGGATATAAAAGACTATTCCAGATGGTGCGCGAGCTTAAACTCAAGCTGCAGGTACAGATTTTGTCAAGTGCTCTTGTCAACATCAAATATTCTCAAAATACAAATAGTGATTGATACCTCCATTGGCTCAGGTAGCGATGTCTTTTCATGAATGTGGAGGAAATATGGGTGATGATGTGTGTATACCGCTACCACATTGGGTGGCTGAGATAGGTCGAAGCAATCCCCACATATATTTCACAGATAGATCAGGAAGACACAACCCAGAATGTCTCTCATGGGGAATTGACAAGGAACGAGTACTAAGAGGTCGCACTGCCTCAGAGGTACTATTTTTAATCTAGTAATACTATTATTATTATTAATATTAGTGAAATGTAAGTGTTATTATTATTGAGATGTTATTATGTTAGTGTATTGTTAGTGTGCATAGTGTGGTCACCATCTCTACGTGGCATGTTAATTTTGTCAAAAAATGATGTAGGTTTACTTTGACTACATGAGAAGCTTCCGGGCTGAATTTGACGAGTACTTTGTAGATGGAACCATCTCAATGATTGAAATTGGATTGGGTCCATGTGGTGAACTACGGTATCCATCTAATCCTATAAAGCATGGTTGGAGATATCCAGGTGTGGGTGAATTTCAGGTGATCATTTAAATCAACTATCTTTAATAACAATTACATTGAGCCGTGTAAAGTGTGACTTATTGTTTCTTTGATATCATTAAATTCGTCTGATCTCCAACAATTAAAATGTTTTTTCTTAGTGTTTTGATCACTATATGTTGAAGAACCTGACAAAGGCGGCTGAGACAAGGGGACACTCATTATGGGCCAGAGGACCCGAGAATGCAGGTTCCTATAATTCTCGGCCGCATGAAACCGGATTCTTTTGTAATGGAGGGGATTATGATAGCTATTATGGCAGATTCTTTCTCAATTGGTATTCCCAATTTTTGATCAATCATGGTGATCGGGTTCTTTCTCTTGCTAAATTTGTTTTTGAAGGAACTTTCATTACTACAAAGGTCAGTTAGCTTTTAAGAAAACCTTTTTCTTTAATATTATTCTGAAGGTAAAACAACAATTTATGATACGGTTTGTTAAAAAAAAATTATTTGAGAAGCTACAAGCTATTCATTGGTGGTACAAAACTGCAAGTCATGCTGCCGAGTTAACTGCTGGATTTTACAACCCATCTAACCGTGATGGCTATGCTCCAGTTATGGAAATGTTAAAGAAGCATGGGGTTGCCTTAAACTTTGCATTGGCTCAAACTGGCATCCCAGATCAACACATAGACTCCTCAGAAGCGCTTGAAAATCCTGATGGTTTAGCTTGGCAAGTAAGTACATAAAACGAGTTGGGTTAGGCTGACAAAAAAGTAAATAACATTTTGTTTTTCTGGTTGGAAATGATTTATACAATTTTTTGCACTTTGGAATGCAGGTGATGAATGATGCTTGGGATTCTTGTATACCAGTCATAAGTGAGAATTCTCTTGCATGCCTTGATAAAGTGAGTTATAACCATGTACTTGAGAAGGCTAAGCCTCTGAATGATCCAGACGGAAGGCATTATTCTGCTTTTACGTACCGTAGACTTGGTCCACTTCTCATGGAACCTCATAATATTATGGAGTTTGAACGATTTGTCAAGAGAATGCATGGTAAACTTCATCACTCACGTCTAGTTTGAGTACATAAAAGTTATAGAATGTGATGCGACCTGTCCCGTCGTTTTCACTTTGTGGCTCCCATTCACTTTAGGGTTGGGCACAATCCGGTTTGGCTGGTTTTGATGAAAATATTGGGACGAACCAATAACTATGATTTAAGGACCAAACCAGTTGAGTTTGTCTTGTCTGCCAAACTGACTGAAAAAGGTCCTGTTTGGCGGGTCAAAATTTGTTTTTCATAATGGTTTTGTATTAAACCTTATAAAGTGATAAGACGGCTCATGAACATTATACTATATTTTAACAAAGAAAAAATATATGCAAGACAATTCAAACTTGGCTGGTTTGGTTTACATGGCTGTTTCAGGATTCAAACCATTGGTCCAACCAATAAACCTGGCTTTTCAAACGTTAAACCATGGACCGAATTGTATAAATCCCAAACTGTTAAACAGCTGATTTGCTTTGGTCTAGACGGTTTTGACTGTTTGAACAGTATATCAACATCCCTAATTCACGTATTAGGATCTTATCCCCTTTTCTTGTAATGGTTATTGACATAATGTTTGATGGACTCGATTGCAGGAGAGGCGGTTCTTGAAATCTAGGCCAATGTGACATCATTTGGAACATAAGATGTGCATTATAATCTTATACTAACCAGATCCCAGTCGGAGACTCAGGTCATATTTAGTGTTACTGTAAATGTGAATACAAGCGTAGAGATCCAGATCCAATTGAAAAACTAAAGATAAATTAATTAGTTGGTTTAGAGGATTATTAATGATAATGTTGTTTGTGATCATTTATTGATACACTTGAAATCTGCAGAAATTAAATGAGGTTTCTGTTAACTTATGTTCTCCGGCTTTAATACTAAATGCTTTACTATGGATTTTTAGTACAATCAAAATGCAATCAACCCAAACATGATATGTTTATTAAACAAGTTAAGAGCCACCAACCAAAACCTCACTATATTAGTGTTGGTTTGCATATGAAAATGATCATGTGAGATTGTATGATATCACGAATGGGATATAATTTGATCAAGCCTATTAAGTTCCACCATAATATGTACTTATATGACTTGTGTTCACAAACGTCGATGATCCATTGGCGTACTTTATTTATCGACTTTATGGGTCTTAATATGGTTTTCATATCCCGTAATTGAGAATAAAGATGGACTGCTTAAAGTATAATAAGCATAGGCAAGAGCCTTGTCTACCGGATCTCGACAGATCTATTGCGTGTTGAAAAGGGAATGCGGTGAATACCCATTTTGAACTAACACAAAACCTAGTCAACTCATTTCGCTACAAGCAGGATGCCGCGAGTAAAAATGATATTATATGACATTCTTTTATGCAGTTGATCACATTACCATCTACCAAGCACCAACCTAACTTAAGAAACTATACAAAATAGATTAATCAAAAGAATGGTGATTGTCAGTCTGTCATATGCATATTCCTCCATGAAGTATTTCTGTAAAACCTTACTGGTTTCTTTTCAATACCAATTGGTCTTCAACACCATTTGACCAGACTCGTCAGTGTCAAAGAGCCGACCAGCTAACTCATCCCAGTTTTCTCTCCTCCTCGAGGACCCGGTCAGCAGTTTATCAGTGTCTTCTGGAACCTTCTGGAAGGTTCCATATTCACTGGGCGAGTAAGCTTCTGGAACTGCAAGTGCAGCCGCCCTTGCCAATGCTGCTTTGTGTTCCTCCGAGTGCTCAATGGCTAGTGATGAACTTCTTTCCATTCTTTGTTGTGGCGGTATATCCATGACTCGATCTTTCTCCTTCAATGTCTGATCTATCACAAGATTAAATGTTTTAGGTTCTGTTTTACTTCACCCCTTTCCCTTCCGGTCAACAAGAAAAAAATGAAAAACATAAATAAAACTCATATTGAAGAAAACCATAACCAAATCACGACCAAAATTAGGACTCCGTACTAGAGGTGGCAAAATGGGCCGGACCAACACACTAACAGGTCGAAACTATAACCTTTTGTACAGAAATCTCAGTTTTTTTTCAAAACAAGGGTCTTATATGAAAAAAAAATACATTATTTTAATAATAAAATAAGTTAGGGAAGTTTTACACAGTAAAGATAAACTTAATAAACCATGCTTTCTTTCAAGCTAATCTTTAAAGATAAACATAACTATAATCAAATCATTGTTGGAATTGCCACCTCTACAAACCATCACTCGGTGACATTTAGGGTATCATAGCCAATAATCAACCAATTTATTACAGCTTTGCAGATACATCTTCACTAATATTAAAAAAATTAGTATAATTATCATGTTCGGGTGTTTTGTGCAATTAACAACAATAAGAAAAATACTGGGATCTTAGGACTATGAGTTGAGCAAGTTCATTTAATAAAACACATCTTGACCATCACTGCAAACATATAAAATGATCCCACAAAATGAACTCTTACAGCATTTTCATTTTATCATAAGGAAATGGAAGAACTGAATAACAGATTGGGGGTCTTGTCTGCTTTGACATGAATAGAAATGAAAATGAGAGAAAACAAAAAATAAAGAATGGAGATATATATAGCTATCTAAGGTGACGCCTAGCCGCCTATTGACAACAATTTAGCAATATACAAACTGAAATTTATTATTCCATGTACCCGCATACAAATTTTGATATGGATTTTGCAATTAAAAAAAAGTATACTTATTGTTATTAGCAGTATCATTTATTGCTAAGTGCATCCCTAGATCATTTTTCAAAAACTTAAGAAAATCAATATCATTTTTGACCTAAAACGTCAAACTATATATGTGACCTAGAATTTCAAACTATATGCTTCTTAAATAACGAAATATGTCTTTGCCTCCATGGATTCAGTTCTTATGTGAATAATGCATCATAACAAACAAACAGGTGATAATAAAACATTGTTTGTAAACGAATTACATGATCAAAGAACATTGAAGACTTACATCAAGTGCGCTTGAGAACTCACGTTCCATTAGAGCAATAGAATGATCACTAAGAATATGGCATGAGAGAACCATGTGTTCAAATCTTCCATCTACAGGAACGGCTGTCTTCACAACAGGGGAAATTCTCCCAACCCTGCAAATGTGACAAATAAGAAAAAATATTGTACTTGTAACTATGTGAAGTTTTGAAGTGTAATAGTTGAACTTTTTCACCAGAAGGAATAGATTGTAATATGACATAAAAAGCAATTCTATTACTTGTTCCTCATTCCCTTGTATGTCTATAGTTATTTGGACTATAATAAGTATGCACCATTATTACAACTATTTTGGGGTGTGCACTACAATTACAATAATTTTTATTTTACTTTTTTACCCATATATGATTATTTTATATGAAAAGATGATGTGGCATACCCGAATGGCTTCCTTACAATAACATGATAAAGGCGGCCAGGTGCATATAAACGTCTTGGATCTTGAAGCATATGCTGCTGTAGTGTGCATGTTTCCTTTAAGCATGTGCCACACAATATGCATGGGAAACTGTAACCAAAAAAGGCAGTACGTCTTTCAAATGATGGAACTAAAAAAAATCTTTCATAAGGGACAAAACAACTATAAAAATCAACTAAAACATCAAAGAGAAATAAAATAAAGAAACTGATGCATCATCATAGCATATCATATATTTCTTAAGGTAGATATGATGCATATGAATATAAAGCACCAAACTCACATATCCATGATTGAGTGATGAACCATGTATATCCTCTATTATCTTTTCCCTTTAATACTATTGTCTGTGTGTGCGTGATTACTGATTCAAGTTCCTAACAGTGTTGAAATACAATACTAGATCATATCTAGCTTTTAAAATTGGCAATCACTGAGGCGTAAAGCTTTTTGAATAAGAAGGAAATAATGATACCAGAATTTAACCAAGAGCATACCAAAATAGTGATTTGAAGAGTACTTCCAACGCCACACTTGTTCTAGGCATGAAATCATCCTGGTTCATTGACATAAGCTCATTAGATCAAGTAGAAGGGACCACTAATCATATATGCAATATAACTCACAACATATAAGACAAATGAAAACATTAAATCAACAAATTAAGGCCTAAACAATCAAAACCAAGATCTTAAATAAATAGTAGACATGATTTTCTAATATGGTGCAAAGCTTTATAAGAGAATGGGAAGACATGAGATTAGGAACAGTTTTGCATATGTTATTTTATCTACCGTATTGATAAGAAACACAATCTCTCCTACTGAATGTGTTGTTAAAATTTTACAGGATATAACAAGAACATAAACAAATTGTTGAAACTCGCAAGTACTATGTTTGATATTCTTTTTCTTTTTTGCAACTATAATAGTGTGAGGTTATTGACCCTAAAAAAGTGTAGACTAGTCAACTCGACTCCATCTGACCCGTTTAGAATGCCAAAATATTTACCCAGATTTTTACCTCAACCTTATTTGACCCGAGACCCAACTTACCCAACCCTCCCATTTTCCACCTATGTTCAACAGCATCCAAGGAATCATTATTATAGAAACACATACAACAATATCTTTACCTGAAGAACGACAGAATTGATTACATCAGCATATCTCACAGCCAAATTTAGTGACACGCACCTAGCCGGAGCAATTGCAAAACATTTTATCCTTTTCCTCTCAATATTCCCAATCCTCTCCCGGTTTTTTACCACCAACATGGTGAGCAAAGTGACCACCCCTGCCCCTAACGAGTGACCAGCAAAAGTCAAAGTATAATCCTCATGCTTTTCAACCAACTCCTTTAAAACCTCACATTCATTCTCAAACACCCATTGAGCCGCCTTCAGTAACCCATTATGAACATACCCGCCATCAAACTTTGTCTGCCCCAATTTGTCATCAAGTAAGAGCAAATAATCACTTTCTTTTGCCAAATTAAGCCCACTAATTAACAAAAGTATTTCTTGATTCTCCTTATCAATGTAAATCATGTAAGGAGACACCTTCCCTTGATTTTCATCATAATCCTTTTTCAACACCACCATATCCGGATCAATCCCGTACCCTCCTGGAGGAGCCCAAAGAGGGTTACGAATATCAAACTCATAAACAGCTAAAATATACCTACAAATACGCGGTACAGGTTCGAATTCACTCGCAGTGGCAAAACCCCAATTCTCACTTTCTCGGCCCGCGGTATAAAGACACTTTTTCCATGCCCAACGCGCACATCCCAAACAATATACACATTCAAGAATTGGACAACCACAAAGAAGTGACATATCTATATTGTCTTTTCCCTTACAAACAAATCAAGATAAACCCTAAAACACCAGTAAATATTACTCCTTTATGACTAAGGGTCATGGGTTTAAGCTTGCATACAGAAAATCCCAAGATTACTAATATATAACATCAATCTTTGATGAAAATTTGGGGGACAACATGAATTATCTGTACTGGGTGAGTGATGAATTGAGTGGGTATGACTGAAAACGTGAACTTGATACTTTCATCAATCTAATAATGAGAAGTAATACGGTATTGATGTAATCAGTTGGATGTGAAACTGAAGGTAGATTAAAGAAACGTCACCTGAAATAGCCGATTACAGTCGGAAAACATGAACAATTAAGTGAAATTGATGGTACTCAAGGGGAGTTGATGCAGATCATTTGGGGGATAATTGAATATAATGACTGCAAAACCCTAATTAAAGAATGGAATGGTGGATTTGGTTGATTCAACGAAGAATCTAGACTGCTAAATAGATTCCTGGCATATGCGAGGAACAACATACAGTGGGTTGCTTCCGGTTGAGTTTTTATTATTCGGATCCTATCCTGACCCGTTTTTAGATTATCAATTCACATTTGGGTCTATTTTACTTGGGTTAATGGGCCCAATTTCTTGATCAGTAGTACAACTGTTGGACCGAACCGGCCCGTTTTCATGATTTTGGTCCGGTTGTTTTTTTTTGTTTTAAAATCCTTTGTATTTGAAACTAATCCTTTTAATTATTTTGTGTTAATTAATTGCACGTAACGTCTAGAGGAATATTTCAATCTTATTTTGAACATGGACTACCATAGTCAGTTGATATTGGTAGCTGAAACAGCGGATTCCTCTGCTAACTCGGTCAAGTGGACGTTGAGGGAGAATCCCTTAAAAATAGGATTTTAAGTTTAACATAAAATGAGGCTTTGACAATCACATAAAACAATTATTATAAACATTGCCATAGTTCTCGAGTTGTAATCTTCTTTTTCATTAACATAGCTAGTGGGATCATTTGTCACCATCGGGGTTTTTATGCCGGCAGTCTTCTAGAGATCAAGGGCTTTTTCCCTCGTGACCAATCCTTGTGTTCTTGTGATTTTTTATTTGTTATCTTCATTAATCTTAAAGCATCCAACCTCACATTAACTACTTTGGTTATTGTCAAATTTTTACCAAAACAATTTGGCGCACACGGTGGGGCAAACGGTGCTTTATCCATAATTCATTGCCTCCTATATTCATCACCTTTTATTCTCTATTTGCTTTCTCAATCGGTCATGCCAACATGTTCATCAATGTCAATTCCTCCTCCACTTATTGGATTGGGGAAAGTCATGGATCTGACTCAAAAGAAGCAGACTGCTCTTTATTATTATTATTATTATTATTATTATTATTATTATTATTATTATTATTATTATTATTATTATTATTATTATTATTATTATTATTATTATTATTATTATTATTATTA
>BJCM01240136.1:0-12906 GCA_018326385.1 Flaveria bidentis | reverse complement strand
ATCATCTAGGCATGACCAACATCATCAATTCATCATAATTCACAAACCTCATATCCAAAAGTTTCTACTTATAGCAAGGTATGAACAACTACTAGATTTCATGATCTTTCTTGCACAATCCATGTAAACTAACATCAAAGCAATACAACTAACATCATACAATCATCAAATCATGATCAAATCATAAAATCATTCATTTCATATGAATAAAGTTTCCCTTTCGAGAAAGTCATATCCAAAATCCATATTTTCATCAACTTCAATCTCAAATTAATCAATAACATCCCAAATCTAGTTCATAGCAATCATAAAAATCCATCTAACATATGCCAATCATCAAAACATGAATTCCATGAAGAAAAAGTTTCTTCTTTAGGAAATGTATGAACTAGATGATCAAACCATGGATTTCTTGCATAATCAACATAATCTAGCATTCATACAACCTAACTAATATTATATCAACATCTAAAAATCATCAATTTCATATTCTCATACATAATTTTGAACTAGGGTTCATCATGAATCAAAACTATGAAAACTTGATGACATCTAACCTTTAAACGCGTAGAAATAAAGAATTAGACTTGCTAACACCTTGCAACCACTTGGAACTAATCAAAATCGACTTGTGCTTGTTCTTGCTCAATTTCGAAAATAATGAGGGGTTTGGGGCTGCTTGTGGCCGAATTTGGGTTGTGGGAGGCTAGGGTTGGGATTTTTCAACTTAACATAAATAGATTTTTGCATATAAACTCACCTTTTAACCAACTTTTGTAAAAGTTAATATCTTTAGCATTTTTTAACAGTTTTAACTACAAATTACAAGTATTATTAATTAATAATCATAATCACAAACATTTACAACAAGTCACACAACACATGAAATATATATAACACGTTGTCACGTTATCGCGTAAAATTCACAAAATAAATGTTTAAAATTCTATAAATTCATGAACCACATAATCATAACTAATAAGCAAAGCTTATTAATTAGATTATTATTTTTATCATAGATTATGTTGGGGTTCAACAATAGAATAAACTAAAGCTTACCAAAATATAATTACAGCCAACTAAAGATCTCATTGTAAAAGTTCAGAGACTAAGTTGATTATAACAAAAAAACAAAATAAGATAATTCAACATGACAAAGTCAACATCAAGATAATTAGAAAGTCAAAATTAGGTCATGATATAATATTTATATAAATAGACCCACTAGTGCATTTTTACAAGTGTGGCTTTTTATGTGTGTTTCTTATGGTGTGAATCACCACCCAAGGAGAAATCCTCTCCTTTGGGTGGGTTTGATTTCACCAGCCATCTATGATTCTCATTGTAACTTGTTTATCAACATTAATGAAATCATAACATTATTATTATCCATCTCTTTGTTCTTTTATTCACACACATCCACCCATCTTAATTTTGATTTCTAGATCTGAACGAGATGAATCCTAAGATCCAAGCTCAATTAATGTGAAATATTGATTCAACAAAATGGTATCAGAGTTGTTGGTTGCTGGATTTATCTAGTTTTCAGATCTGATTTCATCTTTAGTGATGTCAAGAACAATGAAGAAAAGAATAAAAATGAAGAACAAAGTCCCTGTTTATCAAAAACCTATCTGTCCCAAAATCAGAAGAAAAACCAACAAATGTTCAACTATGGTACAATTTGAAGAATTGTGAACATGTTCATGATTATTCCTTCAAAATTCGATGCAATTGAACAAGATTAATATCAAAAAAGAAGAAAACATATTTGTTCATCTCAAAATCAAGAAGAAAAACCATCAGATGTGTTCTAATATGGTACGATTTGAAGAAATATAATCATTCACTAGATTATTCATTCAAAATTCGATGCAATTGAACATGATTATCATTAAAAAAGATGAAAAAATGGAAGCTACAACTGATTTCCCGACTTACACTGCAGTGTGAAATCGATTTTGTTCATGTCGGGAAACAAATGCGGATGAACAAAAACAAATGCGGATGAACAAAAACAAATGCGGTTGAAGCTTGATCAAATGCGTATGTGTTATACACAAATGCGGATGTGTTATCCACAAATGCGGATGTGTTATACACAAATGCGAATGACTTGTCACCAAATGCGGATAACTTGTCAACAAATGCGGATGAATTGTCATCAAATGCGGATGACTTGGAAACAAATGTGGATGACTTGTCACCAAATGCGGTTGACTTGTAAACAAATGTGGGTACTTTAAGCACAAATGTGGATGCATTGAAATCAAATGCGGATGCCTTGCAACCAAATGTGGATGCTTTGCAAACAAATGCGGATGAGTTAGCAAAGAAATGTGGATGTGTTGCAAGAAATGCTTATGAACAGCTGATGAACAGAACTAAAAAAAAAAGAAAAACATGAATGTGGATGATTGAAACCAACAAGCACATCCATTTTTATCATGAAAGCAAAAAAAGAGTATAGAAATCAACTTCGGTCACTTTTTCACAGATTCATCCAAGGACTTGTACAACTATCAAATGCCCATTTTGAAATACTTGGGCACACATTTTTCTTTTGATGATATTTTGCACCCGTGTCTGATTACTGAGCGGATAGTTAGCCGGACTTTAATCAAGGGAGTACCATTATCTGAAAAATGTCATTTATCAAGTTATTTCAAAATAGTGGAAGTGTGTTCAACATTGATTCATGTTCCTCGTGCAATTATTGAAGTTCAAAGCCTCACCATATGCCTAATACATTCTAATCCTTGAGTTGTGATATGAACTGTAATCAAAAAATGATACAACTCGTATCCAATACCAAGAAGTATTCTCAAGAGATTCTAACCTTTGTCAGAAATATATTAGGAGGAGCTTAATCTGAGGGGGAGAACATCAGTGAATTGTGTCTGAACATCAGTCAATTAAGAAGACATGTGACGGAGAAGATCTTCAAATTCAAGGTTTGGCAAGCATCAGTTTAGGGGGAGTATTGTTAGGGTTCAACAATGGAATAAACTGAAGCTTACCAAATCATAATTACAGCCAATTGAAGATCTCATTATACAAGTTCAGAGACCAAGTTGATCATAACAAAAACAACAAAACAAGATAATTCAACATGACAAAGTCAACATCAAGACAATGAGAAAGTCAAAATTAGGTCATGATTTAATATTTATATAAATAGACCCACTAGTGCGTTTTTGAAAGTGTGGCTTTAGTGTGTGTGTTTCTCATGGTGTGAATCACCATCCAAGGAGAAATCCTCTCCTTTGGGTGGGTTTGATTTCACCAGCCATCTATGATTCTCATTGTAACTTGTTTATCAACATTAATGAAATCATAACATTATTATTATTCATCTCTTTGTTCTTTGATTCACACACATCCACCTATCTTAATTTTGATTTCTAGATCTGAACGAGATGAATCCTAAGATCTAAGCTCAATGAATCTGAAATATTGATACAGCAGATTATTATTATTAAGTCACTAACGTTTAACGACAACTAGTGTGTGCTCACGATACGTGTAGGCAAGACCTAACGGAACTAACGGATTTTGGTAACGGAAAATTACCGGATGTTACATTATCCCCATGTTGAAAGAAATTTCATCCTGAAAATTGCATTACATGGTTGTGCTTCATCCCTGGTTTACGGCATTGGCAAAACGAAATTGAGTGAGTTGTCATAGATTTTAAGATATTTAAGGACTCAAGATCAGATCTCATCTCTAAGTTGTAGAACTTGTATCTATTAACTTTAGCAATACATTCAGGTGTATAGAGATGTTCCAATACCTTTGTTTCATCATGGTCAGCCATTAATGCTTGGTTTGGAGATGCATCTTCCACCTGAAATCTCTTGTCAAGCCTCCTTCTTCAATAGCAATTGTAGCTTACTGATTGGGCTTCTCATTCTATGCGGCTTTCTCAGTGTAGGTTTGGTCTGGTTTGTGCTTGGACACCATTTGTCCTTGGTGCCTTGCACTCTCTTCCAAAGTGGCCCATTTGGTTACAGTTGTAACACTTTACTTTGCTCTTATCCAACCTAAACTTTCCACTGGCTGCATTGCTTGGAAACTTCCTTCATGTCCTCTTATAGAACTTTTTGGCTCTGTGAATGAGAAGAGCCATTTGCTGGACTATTTCCATGTACTTCAGGTCATTTAGATTGATACAGTCCAAGTCTTCAAGAGTGAATAGAAAGTTGTTTGTGTTCTGAGACAAAAAATTCCTACATCCTAGAGTCTTGTGACTTGATGAACCCTTCCATTCGTTGGCACCAAATGTCAAAGTCTTCAGGAGTGATTAGTGGGGACGTTTTCATGGTTCTAGTTTCCATATCAACTTTAGTAATAGCTGTCATTTGAGATTATAAGTGTTTTGTGTGTGTGAGGGATCTTAAGATGGTGATATCTTACAATCAAGAGCCTGGATAGCTCTGATACCAATTGAAGGACCAATTAAGAGGGGTTTGGTCTCTTACAACACAATACACAATGAAGAGAGTGATGTTTAGAACATCTAGCATATCAAATAGGGAACTGGTAACACATAAGTATGATACTTAGAACACTAGTAAAGTATGAGACAAAACAAACACAATTAATTGGTTTTTAAGAATATTGTATATAACTCTCAAGTTCTTTTACAAGTGTTAAGCATATTTTAAAATTATAAAAACCTGAGATACTTATAATACATCCTACAGCCGACTATGCTTTGAAAGCTAGCTTGATACATTTGAACTAGACAACAAAATCAAATGTAGAGTCAAAAGGCATATTGCTTTTTGACTAGTCACTATGACATGTCATAGCTCAGATTCTAATATATTACAAAAAAGATAAAAGTACATAAAGTAGAAATTATAGACTCAAGACCTTAATATACAGTTTACCAAAAGCATGGACCTTTTCACCAACTAGTGAATGTTGGTGAGTCAACAGAGTTGCAGCCGAAAGAGATCCATCTTTATGGTAAAGTACATCAGATAAAATCATGTATTCAAAAGTCTTCAGAAGATCATCTGTCTTCACTTCTAGGCTTTGGAAAACTTTGTCTCTGAAGCTTCGGAAGACTTCACTTTAAGCTTCGGAAGATTTAACACTTAGAATATTTTCAAATGCATGGTGTAAATCTTCCGAAATATTTCTACTTATACACTTCAGTGCATGCATGCAGGAAGACTTTGAATGTTTTAGGTGCATCAGCCTTTATATAAACCTTATACTTTTTACGCAAATATTATTTTTAATCAAATGCAAACCTCTCGTAATTGTGCAAACTAGAAAACCAATCTAGTAGTCCATAATTTGCCACCTATTTTGATTTAATTTAAAATTTGAAGAGTAAAATGGTCTTTTGTCCTATTATATTACTTTATTATATATTTAAAACAAATTTCCCACTCGTTTTTTAAAACATCATAACTTTTTTATACGTGCTTGTTTTTTATAAAAAATATACAATAAAAACAAGTTTTAATTATTTTTAATCAAAAGTATAGTAATACAAGTTTTATAAGTTATAAAGATAAATATTTTAAAAAATGTTACAAATGTCTTTTATGCATTTGTAAATATGTTAAAGTGAGGTTTTACTTATGTGTTAAACATATGTTTTAAATTGAAACAATTAGGTTGAAAGTCATAGTACTAATACCCAAAGTAGCAAACTAGATACCTAATACAGGCTTAACAACTAGGAAGAAATGTAAAGAATGAGAGTTGTTGAAACTAATATAATGAAAGATCAATCGGCCAATATAACCATGAGCGGTTAAAATATTATAAGTTTCTTTTCTTGATTAGCGTATTCATGTGGCTACCCTGATCAAACTAGAGGTTATTTATAAACCAACTTTTCTTTATTTTTTTAAATTCAAGCTACATTAAAATATTATATTCATTCAAAGGTTAACAAAAATTTATATAAAGTCAAATGTTATGCGTGTTTAGAAATAAATCAAATATATTATTATACATAAAAAAAATATTGCACATATGAAATATACTCAAATAATTATATTACAAAATTACTTGGATGTAGGTGTAAACTACTATTATCTAAAATAAAATAAAAAAATCTCACAAGAAATATAAATAACATTTAAAATATATAATATAAAAAAGAAAGATCATTTAAAGTAGTTATTAAGAGCATTCACCGTGGAATCTTTAAAAAAATATGAGTGTGTTTCCTATATTATATTGAATGATTTTAAGTAGTTATGAGTGAATAAGAGAGAAAATATTATTGTAGATTGGTATATTTGAAGGATCGTTATTCAATCCTTATAATAATATTTTTGAAAGTAGTTGTGAGTGGAGGAGAGAAAAAATTAATGATAAGGGTTAAAAATTATTATTTAACTGAAAAGAAGAGAGAAAAAATAGTAATTTTTAATGTATCATATGAATAAAGATAAGAAATCCACCGTGAATGTTCTAACATGTGTGAAATATACATTTAAAAGCTAGTTATTTAGTACAAGTGTAAGTCAGTTTTACACACATGTAAGGTTATCAAGTATGCAAATATAAAACTTACCATTTACACATAGAAATAATACTATAACTTATTTCTTTTGTTTACTAAACACATTTGTAAGCCATTTTAGGCACTTTTATATTTCGAACAGTCTATACATTCAAACATAACAAATTAAAAAAATTATACATAATAAGAATGGTGATATTATCATCCAACAAATCTGTTTTAGCAAAACGTTAACAAACTTGTTCACTAAATCACTATGAACATAAACATTTAAGAAACAAATTCACGGGATTGGAATTCAACAACTCATAGAGCTCACCTAATTATTATCAGCAGGGGATATGCGTGTTGTACTATTTTTTCCTTAGCAATTATTTTATCCCAAATTTTGTATCAATGTGATAACAAGACAGCATCACCTTGCTTATTAAAGGATAATATATCGTTTGATAACCAAGGGGGAATGTTACGAATAAAATTGATTGTGGTCATCAATTTCTTATAAGTTACTATCATCCTATTAATTTTGTATTATAACGTTACTTACCAAAAGGCTATCATAAACCTATATATAAGTGTGCTACTTATCGAGAAATACACAAGAAAGCATTCTTATATTTTCTTATATTCTCCACTCTTGAACTTTTCTCTATTGTTAATAGGTGTTGTAATTAACAAAAAAATGAGAAATACAATCACAAGAATGATAAGATAATTATTATACCAAAGATATGACACATACAATATTTAGAGTGAAGTAAACCATATAAATGAATATTATTAACACCTTAAGCAAAAAAAATATGATTACAACCAATCAATCGGTGACACCGAATCAAACTTGACTTACTAAATATGAAAAATATACACTTTAGATTCTGCAAACTAAACTTAATACACTATAGAAGAAACACTTGCAAAAACTTAGTTTTTATAACCATAAGCAAAGACACAAACTTAAGGGTAAAGTTTGACAATTTAAAAAAGTATAAGGACTAAAACTATATGTATTAAAAATATACTATTTTGGAACTAAATTTAACTTATATGAAAACATATAACGTGAAATTATAAATGACATACCTAAGAGTTAATAAGAAGACAATGTACCATCACGCAAACATAAGAGGTATCAGTGTATCACACAAGTGTAATGAAAATTAGCGTACAATAAATGTAACACACATATGAAAATCATACACACTTACCTGATTTGATACTTACACTATTGATATGAACATAGGAGCTGTGCGAGGTGGTAACACACCAAACCTTATGCATTAAATTTATTATCCACTTGAATAACACACATGTGAGTTTCATAAATCTCTTTTTATATTATAGAATTCATACTCTTAAGAACTTATTTTTGGCGCAATACTTACTGCTACCACCTTACAACAATTAGCACAATCATAACTCCATAATTTGTGGATAACATATTAGTATCACTTAGCACTGCTTGGCAGCCACACGCAACCCATTATATATCTATAGGTATGAGTTAGGTAAATATTTTAGCTCTTGAGCGGGTCACCCAAGTCTAGGTTTGATCTTGATATTGTTCTAGTGCACTTTTACTTGTACCTATGATATATGACGAGTCTTGTGTTACAAACACATGAGCTCACCAATATTTTATTGACGTATTTTCATTGGGTGTGCATTTCAAAAAAGAATAAAGTACATGTAACATATGGATAGGAGCCTGCTAGGTTGGATGTTAGATATCAGATGCCGCTTTATAACCTATCTTATGCTTAGTTTAGAATTATTATGATGTTAGGATTTTAAAGAATAATTATTATTAATTCGGACAAATTACTAGGATCACATAGATACTTGGATTTAATTATGTAATCACTACTACCACAAAGCTTAATTTCATTTTTAAATTTTATTGTATTTTTTGATATCAGTCGGTCACAATCAATCCCAATAATAGGGTGTGATACTAGATGTTCGTAGAAGAGACATGAGTACTAGGATTATTTATAAATATTTAAAGCTAGGTTCTAGATACATTTTTGTCTTAATATTTCAGCAATGATATGCATACTTAACATGTTTAGGTTCATATATTCTTCTTATTTTACGATAAAGTTAATTTATCATTTTTATTATAGCATCTTTATTGCAGGCATGCCATTGTTTATTGTATGAAATCCTAAGGACATGTGTTTATGATTCAAAGAGTTCAAAGCTCATGATAAAAGTCGATATATGATGTTCTATCTAGATAAACAAAAACTTTGTAATAGCTTAAAAATCAGAAAAAACAGAGCAACAAGAATGATCTTGAATAAGAGCATATATAATTCAACCTAACTCCGATACTAATTGTTGTTCCTGGGTATATGGTGTGCAAGACTAACAATTAATAATTTTAACATGTTGAGAATTTAAATTGTGCTGAATAAGAAATCAAATCTTAATACATGTGTGCCTAGTTATAGAATTTTCTATGTTATCGTATTCACCATAGTATGTAAGCTATAGCTAAATGAACTAATTTTATATAATGGATCACTATACAAAGAGTTCTATTGCTAGAGCAACAAGATTACTCAACCTTTTGGGGTTTGCCGATGCTTTTAAGAGAGTAAGTGTGTTTGCTTTGAATCACTCGAGCTCAAAGGGTTAGTTTGTGCACTTGTCCCCTTCGCATGACATTGTTATTTATAGACGAGGAATCGAGAGCGAAACAATATTCTATTCATTCCCACAATTGGACTAGGTGGCTCAAGTTGTTTTCTTATCCACTGCTATATATTTTAGTCATAAGTTGTTTTATTGTGCAGACGTAGTCAAGCTATTGTGAGTTAAGATCTTCACAAGTGTATTTCAGTCCCCATAGAAGTCTACTTGTATGAGTAATTGGTCAAGTTGATGTTTCAAGTGAATCTTCTGGAACTCGAAGGTAAGTTAATGGAAACTTAACCTCAGAATAATTTTTGACTTCTTTCGTTAGAATGTTAATTTCTTGACCAGTCACATTCGTGGTTATCTTCGTTAGAATCCTTGCCTCTTCGGTCAGAATCCATGTTTCTTCCTTTTGAGTCTTTGGTTCTTTTGTTAGATTAGATGAAAACTTGTTTTTATTGTGTTTCTACGACACTTGTTACTTTTAGTATCCTACCAGGCACCATATATTGTATGCTAAACGAGATTGATCTACACATTTGATTCCATTTATATGGTGCTTGCTCAAACACTTGATGTACGTTTAATATGGTCACACCACTAGTCAAAAAGTTGATATTCTAATCAAAGGATTGTCTTCTGACGATTTGACAAACTTTGCTCCAAGCTTCATGTTGCTGTGAACAAAAGCATATATACCAGAGACCTTTGCTGTTTCACTTGTAACATTTGGTGTTTTATATTCTAGCAGAACCATTGTTATATTGGGTATGTAATATGCTTTGCAATGTAAGAAACAAAATAATTAACATAGAGAGACCTTAATTTAATTTGCTGTTTCAGTTGGAAATTGAAATTCTTGTTTATTTACTTAATTAATTAAGGGACATACACATCAACATTTTTTTGTAACATGGACATAAACAAGCATCACCTGCATAATCAATCAGCAACCGGTAGCAATCACATTAAGAAACCGCGGTCCCAACAAGGAACGAAAGCAGGTCCACATGATCCTCCACGAAGACCTCCTGCGGGACCCTAAAGGCTCCATGCAGACAAATAAGCCCAAATCCAAAGATGAGGGAGGAGATCAAGAGGGAGCCAAGACCCGTCAAGAACACAATCATGATGGAGGAGAGGATCAAGATGCCGAGGATTTGGCGATCGGAGAAGGGGCGGTGGAAGAGGAGGAGGGGCTGGTCGGGTGGGCGGAAGAGGTAGAGGTACATCCAGGCGCCGAGGAGGGAGGCGCAGAAGAAGAGGGGGAAGGGGTGGGAGAGGAGGGAGAGGAGGGTCACCATGGCGATTATGACGGTGTAGTTCACGCGGAAGTATGAGAGGTTTTTTCTAACGCGGGATGTGGCTTCCGAGAGGGTATCGGGGCGGCTGAACGTGGAGCGGTCCATGAGCTCGAGCCATGGGCGACGCTGGGAGAAGGAGCGACGGAGAGACCCCGACAGGCGGGAGAAGAAGGGGCGGAGGTCGGGGTTGGTGGTGCCGGTGGATTGAGGGAGGCGTGATGACACTGGGCTCTTCACTTTCATCTTCGTCATCGTTGGGGCCATTGTGTACGTTTCGGGGAATTGAAGCAACGATAGATGCGAGTTAATGCAAAACATGCATGCATGCATGCGGTTATTTCTGTTGAGAATTAATTATGCTTTTTTTGCCCTTTTCTTTCTTTGAATTGTATGATTAGTCCCAGGGAATATCACTCCGTAGAAGATAAAACAATGAAAACTTTAACCTATCTTGACAAATTATACAAATCTTTCATCTACTACTTTACTATAAATTCAAAAGAGAATAACTATATAATTAAATCTTTACTTTGCCATGTGAGTTTGATAAACGTACAGTAGAACTGTGAGGATAACATGCATGCAATATTTTAAACATGTATTGTAATTATGAACGTCTTAGCTTCATAAAATATGTATTTACTTGATTCTTAAATGTTATCTTTTTAAATATACATTTTTCTTTTCCTGTATATATAACAACTAATAATGTTAATTTGTTAGGGCTATGTAACACTGCTGATGAAACTACGCTCTATTGCATGACCCGTGCTGAATCAAATCAGTGCCGATAGACTCAATGAGCTTATAACACAAAATTTGTAGCTATCTTTTGACACTGTTCAGCAGGTTGGTTGGTTGGTTGCTGTATTTTTTTTTCTCATCTACTTCATTAAACTTTGTTTATAAATAAAGGTTCATCCAAAGGGTAAGTTTAGTCCTATGGTCTGGTATTCCTTAATCATACCACATGAAATGTATTACCGTACAGTTGATCTTTACAGGTTATGACACCTTGTAGATTGAATGATATAGACATATAGTTACAACATGTAATATAAACTGTGAAATTGTAAGATTCTCTGTGGAAGTATTATGGTTAACTTGTAGATTTTTTCATAATATACTCAAAAGTAATATAATTTATAAATTAACTAATTAATTTTAAAGTAGTAAAATCTATTGCGTCCCTTACATTTGACAATACGTACCACTTTACATCTCGACCCAAACTTATATATAATAAAGCCCATTATACCTAATTTACAGCTAAAACACAATTTGATCGAAGCCCTACCCAACCCAACCCAGCAAGTGATTAATCCATCCTATTAGGTTGATGTTGAGTTCCTAAGAAATTTATCTTCAACCCATCTGTACGTGTAAGGGTATGTAAAAATATCTAAATACGATTTCGAATCCTAGATATTTAAAAATTCGAATCCAGTAAATTGGATATTGGAGTTTTCATAATTAGATAGTGTTTTTGCCAATTTTCGGATGCCTTGATTATCCGAAATAGTTTTATAATTCTATTAGAGCATTCACATCCCATTCTCTATAATTCTATGATGCATTCTCTATATTACAGCGAATAGTTATTAGTGGTTGTGAGTGAAGGATAAAAAACATATTAGTGTTTATCTCTATATTTAGTAAAACACTGTTTATCTCTATTAATTTTTTTAATATTTGTTAAAAATAGTTATAAGTAGAGGAGAGAAAAAATATAATGATAAAAGTATAAAAATATTATTTTATTAAAAACAAGAGAGAAAAAGTAGTGATTTTTAATATAATTATAAAGATGAAGATGAAAAGTGGGTTGTGAATGCTCTTACAATAATAAATATTAATTATAGATTTCAGTTTTTTATAAAAGATTTAGGTACTAAGTGTTTATAATAAAAATATTAAATTTTTATAAAAGTTATTTAATAATACATATTTTCTTAAATTCATATATCCAAACAATACGAAAATTCAAATTTCTGAGATTTCATATTCGGATTCGAATATAGAAATCTACTATTTAAAACGTCTTATATCCAAAATTCAAATATCCAAAAATTTGGTTATCTGATTTTTAACACCCCTATCTACTTGTCATACCCCACATAACAAATAAAAAAACAAATCTTTGTAGCAAACTATAGGACTTAAGCCGATACACATTTAGCAATTTGTATCTACTAACAAAACCATATTATATAAAAAGGAGTAAATGTTTTTTAAGAATATATAGTATCCTTTGAGTAAATAAATTACACTCTGTTTTCTTTAATTGAAAATTTTGCTCAAATTTAGTCTATTCCATTTATTGAGATTATCTTTTACATTTAGTTTCTAGTAAATCATTAAAATACTCTTACAAAGATAATACATTTATGTAAAGTAGACAATAATACAAGACCCATGGATGTAAAATCCATATGTGTAAAGCAACAACACCACCCCACC
>BJCM01240135.1:0-15148 GCA_018326385.1 Flaveria bidentis | reverse complement strand
TTCCCGAGGTTACGGATCCATTTTGCCGACTTCCCTTGCCTACATTGTTCCATCGACCAGAGGCTGTTCACCTTGGAGACCTGATGCGGTTATGAGTACGAACGAGCATAGAAGGCACTCGGTCCTCCGGATTTTCAAGGGCCGCCAGGGGCGCACCGGACACCACGCGACGTGAGCTGGAATTACCGCGGCTGCTGGCACCAGACTTGCCCTCCAATGGATCCTCGTTATGGGATTTATATTGTACTCATAACAATTACCAGACTCGTTTGAGCCCGGTATTGTTATATATATATATAATCATTTTTGCACATAAAACATATTAACATTATTAAAACATTGCAGCGGAGTTAATTTAAACCATGTCATATCATATAAATAATCATTTTTGCAAAATAATACAACATTCATAGTAATTACAAAACATTGTTTGTTCGTATTACAATGCAAAAAATTATCGTTTAACAAAATGGATGCCTTCTAAAAAATGAGCCAAGTAGCCGCCCGTGCCATCTTCAGCAGTCAATCATCTGCCAATTGGAAAATTCATAAAACATTATATTAATACATACATACAACTACTCGTAGAACGTGACTAAATCAAAGTAATAACCAACTCCTAAAAGTTGCTACTTCCCCACATTTTTAGTCAACAAATAAAACTAACATTTGACGTTGTAAACTTAAACCACTATAATCTATTGTAGACCCGTTCGACCCGTGACTGGACTTTAACCGATCAAGATTAATAACCTACATTCACCCTTAATCTAGATCTCAGTTTATGCTTCTCTTCTTGCTTATCATGCTATATTTCTTGCTTAATCTTGCTCATTCTTGCTATAACCGGTCTTCTTGCTAATCTTCTTGCTTGCTAACTTACTTTTTTGCTCACTTTCTTTCTCTTGCTTTTTCCTTTGTTTTTATTTCTTTTCTTTCTTTCTCATAAACTTGCTTAAGAACACCCGATTCATCTTCCACTATCGGTCTTGAAACCGAGTTTATAATCACATACCAAATTGCTGTCCAGCTTGCTGTCATTTCCTTGTAGCTGCTACTAGGGTAAAGAGGCGTGATTTAGGCACCATTTCAGCCCCGAAACTAAGGCCAAAACACCTACTGTTGTTTTCTTCGTTCTCAAAGCCTTTTTCTCACCGGCTTATCTGCCTGTTTCATCGATTAACTCCTTGAAACAGACACGTTTCCATCCTCTGGTGGCACATTATTATGGTCTCCTACGGAATACCGAGCTATAGTTGGTGCATTATAGTATATATGCATTACTAGATCGGATGTTGCATTTTTAATAAACAATCTATCTTAATTTGTACATGCACCATCCACAACATATTGGTCAGCACTTAAACGAGTGCTACAGTACTTGAAGGGCTCTGTTCATCATGGTTTACTTCTTTGACACTAGTCACCACTGGGAAGGTGACAACACAACATGGCGTAGTACCGCTGGTTATATAGTCTCTTGCATGGAGTTCTAAAAGGCAAACTACATTTGCTCGATCATCAACTGAAGCATAGTTTAGAGCTTTTGCTTTGGCCACCACTAAAGTTGAATGGCTTACATCCTTATTATATGAGTTGGATTTCAAGTCAAAAATTACACGTACAATTTATTATGATAGCCTTGGTGCAACTCATTATTCGGCTAACCCTGTTTTTCATTCTCGAATGAAACACTAGCTTTGGATTTCCATTTCCTATGGGAAAAGTTCAAGAAAGATCCCTACGGGTCACTCATATAGCCAGCAATGATCAATTGACACACGCTCTTACAAAGCCCCTTCTTAAGCCTCGATTTCAATTATTAGTTTCCAAGATGGGACTATCCTCACGCCCGTGCATCTTACGGGAGAATTTTAACCCTATCACAAAGCAATAGATAAGTTTTATATATTTTATATTTGTAATTCAAATTGTTTTTATTATTCTTATCCTAATTGTTAGCTTAAAGATAGCTAGTTAGTTCAACAGTTTGTTACAACATAGTCTATTTATTGTAATTCTCTTCCAAGTTAATGATTTATTCAAAGTTTATGTTAATCTTTTTATAGTTCATGTAGACCTCACTACAAAAAAAAAATCACTATTAGGGACTAAATTATTAGGGACTAATATATCAATCTTCTATATAGTATTAGAGACTAATAAATCAGTTACTAATTATATTTAGGCCTAAATTGTCTCAAGTGACTGATAATCAGTCCCTAAAAATCAAACAAACTATTGAAGACTAAACTTCAATCACAAATAGGCTTACATAATAAAAGTAATTGGAGGGAAATTTGTTGGTAACTGAATTTCAGTCTCAAATAAATGACCTAAATGGCATCATTATATGAGTAAATGATAATTAATTTCTAATAAAGTGGGTATATATTCAAGACTAAAAATTAGTTCTTAATATTCAAAATACAAACCAAATCTCGGACTTACATTTAGTCTAGAATGGATTTTGCATAGGAATATGGTTAAAGACTGATTCATGGTTTCTAACTACTTGACACAAATTATATTATTTTAAGGAAGATATTGAACATTGAAAATCAATCTTAAACAAGTTATAATTGTCATTATTTGAAACTAATATTCAGTGTTTAAAGAGGTTTGTTGATGTAATAACTAGGGATTGATATTCAATCTCTTTTAAAAAGTTACATGTAAGGATTAAATGTAAAGGTGATGCAACCCTAACACCCAAAGTCTCTCATGCATGCATGCGCAAGTGAACTGAAGTAGAATGCTTCGGAATTTTCACACCAGCATCAGAAAATACACTAAGTGTGAAATCTTCCGTAGCCAAGACCAATATTTTCTGAAGCCAAAGATGAAGTATTCCAAAGCTTCAAAGACAAAGTCTTCCGAAGCCAACACTTGAAGACAGATTTATTCCGAAGACTTTTACACACATGCTTTATCTGATGTACTTTTTACATAAAGCTGGACCCCTTTCCGGTGCAAACTCTGTAAAGTCACCAACTTTCATAAGTTGGTGAAAAGGTCCAAGCTTTTAGTAACTGTACATTGAGGTCTTGAGTCTGTAACTTTCTACTTTACGTACTTTATCCTTTTTGTAATATATTAGGATGTGAGTTATGGCATGTCATAGTCACTAGTCAAAAGGCAATATGCCTTTTAAGTCTACATTTGATTTTGTTTGTTGTCTAGTCAATTGTATCCAGTTGGCCTTAAAAGTATGGTCGGCTGTAGGATGTTGTATATGTATCTCAAGTACTTGTAACTTTCTGATATGCTTTGTAACATTTGTAATAGAACTTGAGAAGGCAATATACTGCAATCTTGAAAACCAACTACTTGTGTGTTTTGCTATCTTGTTCTGTCTCATATTTACTTGTGTTCTTAGCATCTTTACAAATGTTAACCAGTTCCCTATTTGATCTGTTAAGTGTTCTTAGCAACTCTCCTCACTGTGTTATTGTGTTGTAAGTGCATACATTTCACCGGTCCTGCAATTAGTATAAGAGCATTCCAGGCTCTTGATATAAGATTTCACCATCTTAAGATCCCTCATACACATAAAATACTTAACATCTCAAATGGTAGCTATTTCTAAATCTGGTATGAAAACTGGAACCATGACAAAGTCCCTACTGATTACTCTTGATGACTTTGACACTTGGTGCCAAAGAATGGAAGACTTTATCAAGTCTCTAGACTCAAGAATGTGGGAGTCAATTGTTAATGGACCTAATATACCAAGCACCTCTTCTGCTGCTAGAGGTGGTATGATAGATGAAAATAGAAAGAGAGTAGAGATTGACCAAAAGGCCATGGCAACCCTTCAGACTGTTCTTCCAAACTATGTGTACAGAGGTTTCAAGAAATGCAAAACAGCTATATAGCTATGGGATGCATTAAAACTAATGTATGAGGGTTCCTCTGAAGCCAAGGAGAACAAGAAGATTCTCCTGAAGCAGTAGTTTGAAAATTTCACATTTAAAGCAGGTGAGACCATAACTCAACAATACTCCAGGTATGTTGAGATTGTGGATATCCTTGTGGATGGTGGAGTAGATCTTGAGAATAGAGATTGTAAGGAAGTTCATGTCCTCTCTTCCTAGGAAATGGACACAATACTGTGTTGTTATCAAAAGAAATGAGAACCTAAAGACTCTCACCTTGACAGAGTTGTATGAGATTCTCAGTGGTTACCGGATGGAGATGAGTATGCAAGGTTCATCTCACAACTCCAGCAATTAAATAGGTTCAGCCCTTCATATGGTTGAAATGGATAGCATAGAACCCTAACATCATCTCATATGCTACCCTAACAACTCACAAAAGAGTCCTTTCATCACCTTCCCTTATTCCAAGAGACACGTTCTTCTCAAGTCTTTGTGTCTTCTGATGAAAGTTGTGGCAACTTTCTATTCACTCATGAAGATTTGGACTGTATCCATCCAGATGATCTGAAGTATATGGAGATAGCCCAGCAAATGCCTCTTCTCACTCACAGAGCCAAAAAGTTCTACAAGCGGACAGTAAGGAAGTTTCCCAGCAATACAGCCAGTGGAAAGTTTGGACTGGATAAAAGAAAAGTCAAATGTTACAACTATAACTTGATGGGTCACTTTTCCAGGGAATGTAAGCCACCTAGAACAAACGGTGTCCAAACATAGTCCAGACCAAACTACATTGATAAAGTCACCCAGAATCAGAAGCCAAAGCAGCAAGTTGCAGTTGCTATTGAAGAAAGAGGCTTTGAATGGAGTTTTCAGTTGGAAGATGCATCTCCAAACCAAGCATTGGTGACTGACCATGATGAAGCAAATGTATTAGAACATATCTGTATTCTTGAATGTATTGCTAAAGTCAACAGATACATGTTCTACAACTTAGAAATAAGATCAGATCTTGAGTCCTTAAACATCTTAAAAGCTGATTTTAGAAAGGCTGAATGTGACTATAAGCTAAAAATAGAGGACTTAGAGAAAACCATTTCAGTTCTAAAACATGAGCACACAAATTATAGGACTTAGATCAAGGATCTCATAACTAAGTTGACTGAATGCCAGGCTGAGCTTGTGATCAACAAAGCCAGGGCAGAAAAATGTGTTCTTGAAGAAGATACCTTCAAGAACATGATATCCTCATCCCTGCATGCTAAGGTATGTTATCAAAATAAGCAGGGACTGGGATCTAGTGAGATAGCTCCTCCACACACAATCTTATATAATCACCTAGGTGTGGAACTTGTGAAGATGAGATTCCTCTCATAGACCCTTTGAGTGAAGAGAATGAAGAAGTGATAGTGAAGAATTACTCTGAGAAGAGTGAAGAGGAGAATTCTAAGAAGGGTCACTATCCTTCTGAGGAGAAAAAGAAGACTGTGATGACCAAGTCTACGAGGAAGAACTTGATCAGAAAGAGCAAGAGAAAAGCTAGGAAGGCTCAAGAGATCAAGGCCACTTTTGATTCTAGGAAGAAACAAGTTTTTATCTCTACAGGGTTTGAAGTGGTTAAGATTGAAGACATCAACCTAAACTCTTCTACCAAGAGTTCTGGTTCATGTTCAAATCATCTCAGCAACAAGAAGAAGGTTGATCTGTTGTGTACCACTGCTACACAGCCTGGACCATCCAACTCCAAGAACAGTTCTCAGCCCAAAAGGACTGTCCCAGCATCTGCAAAAATAAAGGTGGAGAAGGGATGTGAGCAAAGTCAGCCTTGTTCTCAGAAGAAGGCTCTTTGGAAGAAAAAGATGGAATGTGTTATGTGTGAAAGTACCTCTCGTCTTGCTAAGGATTGTCCATACAATCCAAGAGGTACTCTCTATATGACCAAGAAAGGGACTTCCAAGAGCTCCAAGAAGAATTCAGCTTCGAAAGGAAAATCTGTTTCCTTCGAAAGCTCCAAAATAAAGAAGAAGGCAAGTGGAAAATTGCATTCAGAAGAAAAATTGGTCTTAGGAGTAAGGAATACTTTCGAAGCACTGAAGTCTGCTGTAGTGTTTGAAGAATCTTCCGAAGGTCCAGTCATCAAAACTTCTGAAGTCTCAAAAGCTTCTGAAGTATTATAGGTCAAGTCCAAACTTCCAAACTTTGAAAGAATTGATGGAGGGCCAGTTTCTTTTGGAGGAGATGAAGGTGGTTACATTTCTGGAAGGGTCAAGGTCACCAATGGTAAGCTCAGCATTGAAAAGGTAAATTTTATCAAGGAGCTTGGGTACAATCTTCTGAGTGTATCCTAATTTTTTGATCAAGAGTCATAACATGCTCTTTACTGAGCATGAGTGCATTGTTCTTAAGCCCGGGGTGGTCATTCCTCATGAGCATATCTTGCTTAGAGCCCCAGGAAAGGGAACATGTACAAGATGGATTTGCAAGAGACATATCCCTCTAAAGAAGTTTCATGCTTCCTATCTAAAGCTAATAGTGATGAGTCTTTCATATGGCATAAAAGAATGTACCATGTAAACTTTAAGAACATGAATAAACTTATTTTTAATGATTTGGTAACTAAAATGCCAAAGAAAGAGTTTACAAGTGATGATCATTGTGTTCCATGCCTAAAATGGAAGCAACATAAGGCATCTCATAAGCCTAAAGAAATAAACTCCATCATTACACCCTTACACTTGTTACATATGGATCTCTTTGGCCCCACCAGTGTAATGAGTTTAGTAAGGACCTCTTATTGTTTGGTGATCACAGATGACTTTACAAGATTCACTTGGGTCTTTTTCCTTAGATCTAAAGATGAGACTCCTAAGATTCTGAAGAATTTCATCTTAAAGATGAAAATCAATGTGATCATAAGGTCAAAACCATAAGATGTGATCAGGAAACTGAATTCAAGAATTAATTCCTTGATACATTTTGTGATGAAAAGGGTATTACAAGACAATACAGTGCTCCCAGGACTCCTTAGCAAAATGGTGTTGCTGAGAGAAGAAACATGACACTGATTGAAGCTGCAAGAATCATGTTGTTCGACTCTAAGTTTCCCATCACCTTCTGGGCAGAGGCAGTCAACACTGGCTGCTATGTGCCAAATAGAGTTTTGATAGTTAAGACCTGGCAAGACTCCTCTATCAGACTATTGCACTTCTTCCCTTACCCTTTGACTATATTGAGTTTGAGTACCTCAAACAACTTGAATTTGAGATGGTTAAAGAGAGAAAGATCACCAAAAGAAAGTTAAGGGAAGAGGCTACAAAGTCAAGAGCCATCATCCAGAAAAGTATGAAAAAGTCCGCTAAATAGGCAGAGGATGATGAGCTTCTTGAAGCTGTATGGATTCTCCGGAAGGAGACTTGGTCCTATGTCTATCCACCATGGATGAACACATCAAAGTGATCAAGCAGAAGATTCAAAATGGTGAACTTGTTGACTTACACTCCTTACCAAGTAAGGTCCCTCAGGAAGTAGAGATTAAGGTTGAACCATTTGAGACACCACAACCTGAATCTCCTACTGAGCCTCAGCAAGCTTCCTCTTCTGATTCATAGCAGGGTTATGTCCCCTCTCAATCTGACCCTGTAAGAGAGAAAAACCCAACTGAGAAAGACAAAGAAGATCAATCAGGTGTTGTTGGCCAGTCTTCTTAGTTAAAAAGGTTCAAAGAGGACAAAAAGAATGGCTTCCAAACCAAGGCCAATGAAGAAGAAGAAAGAAGCATCCATTTCCAAACCTCAGGATGAGTCAGAACATCCAAAGGATGTGCAAATAGAGGATGCTCCACCAACTCCAAATTCAAGTAGCTCCTCTAGCATCAGGAAGACACATCTTGTCCTAGACATACACTACAAATCCGGAAAGATGGCATGTCATCAGAGATCAAGGTATTGAAAATGTTTACACATGGCATGATATGTTTAATCTACCTCTACATGATCTCTTCAACATGAGAAGACACTTTGAGAGTTTGAGTAATCCTGATCATCTCATAAAGAAAGGGATGGTCATTATCTTGATAAGGACTGTTAATATCTAAAGTCTTTAAGTGTTTTGGGTTTGTAAGGATTAAATGTAAAGGCTGATGCAACCTAAACACCCAAAGTCTCTCCTGCATGCATGTACAAGTGAACTGAAGTAGAATGCTTCGGAAGTTTCACACCAGCATAAGAAAATACACTAAGTGTGAAATCTTCTGAAGCCAAGACCAATATCTTCCGAAGCCAAAGATGAAGTCTTTCGAAGCTTCAAAGAGAAAGTCTTCCGAAGCCAACACTTGAAGATAGATTTCTTCAGAAGACTCTTAAACACATGCTTTATCGAATGTACTTTTTACATAAAGCTGGACCCCTTTCCGCTGCAACTCTGTAAAGTCACCAACTTTCATAAGTTAGTGAAAAGGTCCATGCTTTTGGTAACTGTACATTGAGGTCTTGAGTCTGTAACTTTCTACTGTATGTACTTTATAGTTTTTGTAATATATTAGGATGTGAGCTATGACATGTCATAGTCACTAGACAAAAGACAATTTGTCTTTTGACTCTACATTTGATTTTGTTTGTTATCTAGTTAATTGTATCCAGCTGGCCTTCAAAGTATAGCCGGCTGTAGGATGTAGTATATGTATCTCAAGTACTTGTAACTTTCTGATATGATTTGTAACATTTGTAATAGAACTTGAGAAGGCAATATACAGCAATTTTGAAAACCAACTACTTGTGTGTTTTGCTATCTTGTTCTGTCTCATATTTACTTGTGTTCTTAGAATCTTTACAAAGGTTAACCGGTTCCCTGTTTGATCTGTTAAGTGTTCTCAGCAACTCTTCTCACTGTGTTGTTGTGTTGTAAGTGCATACCTTTCACCAGTTCTGCATTACATTTGGGTGTTTGGGTTACATCAGCCTGCATTACATTTGGTCAATTATGTGCAATAATGATCAATAGTGTGATTAATGGTCCATAAGGCCATTAATGGTTAGTTAGAGTCAATGACCATCAAATAGAATCATCGATCATCATTTTGGGTAGTTGATAGCTAATTAGGTTTATTCATAGTCAAGGAGGATGAATGATGGTCACTAGTGTTTAAATTAGGTCCATTCATGAGCAATGTTATTCATTATTGGTCGAGCGGAGTCAATGGTGATGAAACAAATTCATTAATAGTTAAAATGGGTCATTGATGGTTATATAAACTCAATAATTTGCGATTAAAATGATTGGTCATCATTTTAGGTCATTGATAGCTAATTACGGTTATTTATAGATGGTCCATTAATGCCACTGTGAAATTAGGACATCTACCCACTCATAATTGGTCAATTAGGACCAACTAGGGTTAGTTAGAGTCATTAAGGGTCCATTGGTTCGTTGAAGGTCAATTAAGAGTTATTAAGACCTAATATGGTCTACTAAGTTATGTATAAGCATTTACGGTTAATGATATGACTCGTTAAATCATGCACAACTAATTATAACTTGTTTTTGCTCATTCAAACTCTTTAATAACTACCGTGACTCTTATGGCTCAATAAAGTCCTTAAGACATATTATGACTTATTATAACACATCAAAAGCCATTAAAAGTTATACCGACTCTTGAGACTGAATTAGATCCATTAAGACACATCTTTGATCCATCATAGTTTATGTATCATATCATTTATAATTCATACATCTCTTACAAAAAAAGTTATATAATTTTAATTTGCATTTTTTCATATATTTATTAATTTACATACATATATTTATTTTTTCCCAAACACTATATTATATTATTCTAATGCTTCAAAAGCCATATGTTTTTTTCAAAATTTATGTTTCCCTCCATGTATCTTTTGTAAAATTAAAATTCCCTCCCAAAAAATTGATCTTTCTCTCCCCCTTTATTTCTAATTATCTTTCCTAACCTAAATCAAACCTCATTGTGTCTTCTACCTGCATAACCAACAATTTTCAAGATGCGAAGAGAACAATAAGCGTTAGCGGAGAGAGTTTGTTGTGGTTGGAGCAACACAACGGTTACAGGAAGTGAATTAGGGTTTGTGGTGGTAAATGGAACATTAAGACTCGATGATGACGGTGATCGTTCAAGTGTTTCGAAATGGTCTATGCGTTAATGAATCGCATACTTTTTGTTTCCGTAAGTATGATAAATTTGAATTCTAATGATGTACATGAAATCCTCGCAAATTATTATTATTATTTTTGGTTTTGATTTTGGATTTCAAGATTACGTGCATTCGTGGGACGCCTAAAAGTATGATTTTGTTTCTAGAATCTATGTTCCATAATCTTCATTGGTTTCTTCTCAAATTCCTTCAATTTTGTCATCAATGACGGACTTAATATTCGACTTCTCTAAAGGTACTTCACAGTCCCTAACATGTGTGTTTGTTTTATATGTTTAATTTTATTATATTGTGATTTGTTATATTATTACCTATCTTATTTTTGTCCGGTCAACCAAAACAACCCTATGGAAGGGCTTTCATGATGCAAGCTGAAGAAGCTCGGCATGAACCGGAAGTAGTAGCCGATACGTTTCTCATTAACAGTAGTACGTAACAATGTTATTTGATACAGGAGGAACTCGTAGTTTAATTTCAAATACATTTAGACCATTGCTTAATCTAACCTCAGAGAAACTAAAGCATAAATATATGACAAAATTAGCTGATAATAAAATAATTGAAACTTGTAAAATCATTCCTAACTATACTTTTAACCTAGATGAATATTGTTTTGATATTGATTTGATTCCTATTGAACTAGGAGGTTTTGATATAATTGTGGGTATGGATTGGTTAAGTAAGAATTAGGGTGAAATTATATGTGGTAAAAGGATGATAAAAATCCCTTTGATTAAGGAAAACATAACACTCTGTTTATACGAAGAAAAACCTATTGGTGCTATGAAGATAATTTCTTGTAAGAAAGCACAAAGATGTTTAAGAAAGAAATGCCTAGCTTTCCTCGCCATGTAGTTGATACAACACTAGATAAGATAGATCTATAAAGTGTCCTGATTATCAATGAATACCTGGATGTTTTCCCTGATTACTTACCTCGTTTGCCACCCCATCGTCAAGTAGAATTTAAAATAGAGTTGATATCAAGGACAACCCTATTGCTAAAACACCGTATCATTTAGCACTAATAGAAATGAAAGAACTAATGAATCAATTACATGAATTGTTGGATAAAGGATTTATACGCCTTAGTGTATCACCTTAGGGAGCACCAGATTGATTTGTTAACGAGAAAGATGGAAATTTTAGAATGTGTATCTGAAATGTGTATTAATTATAGGGAACTCAATAAAGTCACTATAAAGAATAGGTATCTCCTTCCTAGGATAGATGATCTATTTGACCAATTGTAGGGATTTAGTTATTTTTCTAAGATCAATTTGAGATCAGGATATCACCAGCTAAGAGTTCAAGATTAGGACATACCAAAGACTGCATTTAGGACTAGATATGGCCATTATGAATTTCTTGTAATGTCATTTGGGTTAACCAATGCTCCAGCAGTATTTATGGATCGAATGAATAGAGTATGCAAACCTTATTTAGATAAATTTGGCAGTCTTCATAAATGACATCTTGATATATTCTAAAAATAAGGAAGATCATGAAAAGCACCTAATATTAACCTTGGAATTACTATGAAAGGAAAAATTGTATGCAAAATTCTCAAAGTTTGAATTGTGGAAAAGAGAAGTACAATTCTTAGGACACGTAGTTAACTAGGAACGGATTCAAGTTGATCCAGCCAAGATAGAAGCTATTAAGAAATGGGAAAATCCAAAAACACCAACAAAAGTACAACAATTCTTGGGTTTGGCAGGATATTACAGAAGATTCATAGAAATTTTTTTAAGAATAGCTCAAACCCTGACAGAATTAACTCAAAAGAATAAACCCTATGTCTGTGGAGAAAGATAAAAAGCTGCATTTAAACACCTAAAAAGTAAGTTATATATTGCCCTTATCTTAGCATTACCATAAACGACAAACAATTTTGTAATATACTGTGATGCATCACATTAGGGATATGGATGTGTTTTAATACAACAAGATAAGGTAATTGCTTACGCATCCAGATAACTTATTAATTTGTGCTTATTATTGCATGTTCCTAGAAATAATAAGTTTCGTCAGGTTTTGCTTTTTGGTGTCCCACCTATAAAGATCGATTTTCTAGTTGATGGATATTGACCACTAGTGGGACACTCGATAGATTCCTCATCTATACCTTTTGATGGGAAAAGAAGGTCTAAGTTTATTGATACATTATGTGTTCAGTAGTTATACAACACATTGATTGCACTCTGTTACCCGAGCATGTCCGACATGCCATTGTGGCGTCAATGGCATGACATTTTTCGTGACGGTATTTATATAAATCTCATGACGTCTCCGTTAACACATTAGTAATCGTGTAGTACTTTGGCCATATCTATTTAGGAGGCGGATGGATCGATCCTAGTTCAGTTCGGATTAGTTCAGTTCTGGGGGATGGATTCATGTGTGTACGCCCACACACCATCTCATTGGTGCATGTCTAGCTAGCTATGTACTTGTTAGTTCAGTTTCAGCTCTGGGTACTTCTTATGATACATGACTTTTTATATTCGTATATACTCATCGTGTAGATTAGTTCAATTTTAGTATTACATGTTCAGTTCAGTATCAATATTTTATGCTTAAAATCAGATTTCAGCTTTCAGTATCATATGATCAGTTCAGTATCAGATATCAGTATTATATGCTTAAAGTCATTACTATTGTTCTTTCCATCACTGAGCAACTTTTGGCTCACACGTATTTTCTTTTGTGGTGTTTTCTTATTTAATTGTAGGTAATCAGGGTAATTCGGGTAATCAGTGAAGAGGGAATTGAAGATCAAGATTATCTTTTGCTTTAAATTGATGTAACAAGCACCTTAATTAAGTTCTTTCGCATTATTTGGTTTGCTCGAATTTATTACTTCTGACTACCTATTTATTATCATGGATTTGGTTTTTGATTTGATATTTGTAATAGTGACACGTCAGCCTCTCCGGGTTGGGGTGTTACACAAAGTTAGTAGATTATTTCATTAATTCTTTATATTACTTAATTTCACAAGCTATATGTTTAGATATTTCAGTGGGTCTAAGTTGATTCCTAGTTTTCTTCATACAAAGAAATTCGAAGCGCATTTTCCCTTAATCTGCATTCTATATCTAAGGGCCCAGTCAACAAGTCTTTGATCATAATCTTAAAAGATATATGCAGAAACAAAAGAAAAGATTTGTGTTGGCAGTCAAAGAGATTCAACCAAGCTTGATCTCCTTTAAACAAATCATATATGCAGAAACAATGAGGGTTGGAATTACCAAAAGACATTTTTAGCGAATTTATAACATGGAACACAAACATCTATTATAGCTACAATTAGAGGTGGCAAAGTGGGTGGGTTGGTTTGGGTTGGTTGTTAGGTCAAGATGGGTTTGGGTTAGAATGGGTTTGGGTCAGGATGAGTTATTTTTAAAAACAAGTCAGGATGGATTTGAGTCAGGATGGGTTTGGGTCAGAATGGGTTCAGGTCAGGATGGGTCAATTTAAAAAAAATTAATACAAGTAAATTAAATAGGAAATTACAGAAATTGGTTGAATTACTATCCAGCAGTCTTAATTTGCAACAATAATTTATTAATTTTCACTTCAAATGGTTGAATTACTATCCAGCAAGTGGTGCAATTGGTTGACGTATTAACCAGCAATGTTAATTTGCAAATGGGATATTGAATCAATTTCAATTTCTAAATAAACCTAAGAAGCAAACAAAAGCACCCATTTCTACTTCGTAGTTCATGAGTTGTGACTGCAAGGCACACATCAACCCTAAAAAACAATTGCTACCGGAGGCAAACTACCTCAAACCCAAATTTGTTGTTAATTTAACACCAACAACCCCAAATTTTTGTTAATTTAACACTAACAAAGAAAACCGTATCAGTCGGTCATTCAACCCTAGTTACAACAAATAACAACTTACGAAACTACAAATAAACAAGGAGAATACCGTTCGGTGATGCGGAGTCGATAAGTGGTGCAGTTGTGAGCGACGGTGATCGGAGGCTGTAGATGGTGCGATGGTGATGCGGAGTCGATAAGTGGTGCAGTTGTGAGTGATGGTGATACAGAGGCTGTAGATGGTGTGACGGTGATGTGGAGGTTTGTAGATGGTGCGATGGTGATGCGGAGGCTGTAGGTAGTGCCTGGTGCGACGATGACTATTCGCCGGAGTTTTAGCCGTCATCAACCAACGAGAGCTTCTTCTTCATCGGACTGAACTTGCTGCTTGATTTACTGATTTTTGTAGAATGAAGATGGGTTGAGTTGTGAAGAATAAAGATAGCTCATCGAACCCATCCTGACCTATCTTTCCTTTTTTTAAAAAATCTCTCAACTTATCTTGACCTCCTTATGTTTTGTACCTAGTCCATTCTGACCCATCTTTGTTTTAAAAACACCCATTTTTAACCCAAAGTCATATCTTTGGATCTTTTTTGCCACCTCTAGCTACAATTCAAATATAAAAGAGGCTATAATTTGTGATCATGGTTTTAAGGACTTTGCTTGTCATTGCTCAAGATAATAAAATTCTTCCCTTAAGAGCATATTCTAGAACTTGAACAAGAAATTTTGACATGCATAATGACAAATAAGAAACACTGACTAGGCAATCAGGTCAAACTTTGATAGTTTCTGTTATCTTTCAAAGGCTGCAAAATATTGGCACAAAGAAGTCTAGTCCTGCACCAAATCAATGAATAGAACCCAACAAGTTATAAAATTATATTTTTAAGAGGCACACTACACAACCTTCAAAGATTACATATAGAGAATATATGAAGAGGCTGATGCAACCCAAACATCCAAAGTCTTTCTACATGCATGCTGCACAAGTACTAAAGAAGAATGCTTCGGAAGTTTCACACATGCAACAGAAATACTCATCAAGATATAATGATCTTTATGTCTTGGATCTCTCAAAGGCCTCCACAACGGATCGTGAAGTCCAATGCTTCTTGTCCAAAGCTACTGAGAAGGACTCCATCTCCTGGCATAGGAGAATGGGACACATAAATCCTAGAAAAATAAATCACTTGATCCAGAATGATCTTGTGAGAGGAGTAAATGTCAAAAACTTTCAACTCCCGG
>BJCM01240134.1:0-11894 GCA_018326385.1 Flaveria bidentis | reverse complement strand
CCCAGTGTTTCTACATGCCCTCTTAAGTTCATAGTACGAAAACATTATTAACTTTTTAAACGATTTTTTTGGCAGTTAATGATTTTTTTGCTTTAGCGTGATTGTTCTTTTGATCTTTTCTATACTATTCTAGCTTCGGTGATATAATAATGTACATACAAACATATAAACAGACAAACAAACTTTTCTTAATAGACAAAGACTTTCACATATTACACATGATTAAGACTCAGGTTTACAACAAGAAAAAAATAAAGTTATTATCTAATATATATATTTAAAATTTTAATAAATAAATTGTGTTAACTAATTAAGATTGGAAAAATATATGTAGAAAATTTGATGTTAATAATCGGGATAAAATGGGAGTTACGAATCATTATTAGATTGAAAGTATTTGAGATTCATAACAAAATTTTAATTGGATAAATCTCAGTTAAAAGAACTAAGTATCTGTGTGAGAATTCATGAACCAGAGAACAAACGACGAAGATGACCAAATTCACTCAAAATTGAATTTTGCAAGGATTTGTGTGACTACCTTCGGCAGTTATCAACTTAAAATTTGATTATTTTTACCCTCGAGTTTCACATGTGAAATTTTAGAAAAAACAATTTCTCATGCGTTTTTAGTAAAGCAATATTTCCCAATGAGAATTCATGAACCAACTCGACCACAATTAGGGGCAGAGCCCCTTGGACCCTGTTAGGGACTGGCGCCTTCTGAACCCTGCCACCAAGGGTGTTGCCCTCGGATCCCCGCCAAGAGGTGTTGCCCCATCCAAACCCCCATTGCTTAAGGGCTTCGTCCTCAGGAGGTTTTCAATATCAAAGATCACAATAAACGCAAACAATCATGTACGCCACACCTTTTAACTTGTTTGATAGATATTATAGTCACATTAATCATTAGTAAATCAAATTAAATCAAAATATCAAATAAATATTATTGTGTATACAACCATAACTTTTGACTATGTGTATTAGATCTCAGTGCATCTTACTATACTTTTTTTTAAATGGCTGGTTAGTTGTTAATATTATCAAATTAGTAAAATTCACCTATGACATTTTTAAAAGAGACAAAAGTTTCCCACATTCTCTTTACTAAGAGATCATATCCATCTCACTATACTTAATTGATATAATCGTACGCTTATGAAAAAATGTTATTTGCACATCATGAATTTTAAGATTACATAATGCCTATCACCAAATGTGACTTTTGAGTGAATAAAACACTTTAAAAACCAGAAAATGTGACTTTTAATTCTTTAAAAGAAAAAAGAAAAAATAACCGTTAAAGCATAAACCCTGAACCCTAGGGTGTGTTTAACACAATACTAACGAAGAGGAGAAAAATGACACAAAATTTGAAGCCCTAATTTTGTGTCATTTGGAGACCATAAATCGATTAACTGCAACGAAGAAAGCGATTCACAGGTTTGTTTCTTCGATTTTCACAGACCCCAATAATGTTAATAAGTAAAATCGATTCTTAGGGTTTTAATTTAGCTCGAGTCGTTGTGTGTTCTGATTTCTTGCTCGATTCACTGCGTATGCAATTTTGTTCGTCGATTCAGTAGGGCTTATGTTAATTTTGTTTATTAGTTCACTTTATGTGCACTTTTGTTGCTAATTAGAATCTTGGAACCAATGATCCCAAATTTACATTAGCTTCCTTTGGTTCATCAAAATAGTTATTTACAGAAGAGAAAGTTTGTTGCTGAAGTGAACATTAGATACCCATTTTGCAAATATTATGGAAGTTGATAGAGCAGATGGTCGGACCCCGAATCAACGAAGACCGGTGGTTTGTACTCGAGGTGTGCTCCATCGTGCTCATGGCTCTGCTAGCTGGGCTCAAGGTACTTCTGTAATCTTTAATAAGTTCTTCAATTTGCTTTCACTTTCAGAAGTTATTATTAGGGTTGGTAAAATTGTAAGAATTACAAGTAAGGTTCTTTATTCTTGTAACAAGATTCTTATTGTTTATGCGTTTTGAGAACACTAGGTTTGGATTTGGAATCAAAATGTAACTGAAGGGGGATGTATACATTTGTTTTGATCCTTTTACTTATGAACGGATCAATTCGGGTTATGGTTTATGTCAAATGGGTGAAATAAAGAATCTGACATTGTGCAATTCGAAAACTGGATTATTAGACAAAGAACATGAAAAAAATGTTGAATTTAAAGCATATGTTGGATTCAAATTCACATATTGTGTTTATATGGTATTAGGTGAGACAAAGGTGATTGCTGCTGTTTATGGACCAAAAGCTGGAACTAAGAAAAATGAGAATCCTGAAAAGGCTTGCATTGAAGTCATTTGGAAGCCAAAAACAGGACAGAGTGGTGAGTGTTTTCTTTAATGATTATTTGCAATGTATGTTGATACTCCTTCTTAGCATATATTTTACGGGTTAATTTTCTGAAAAAATACTTAATTGGGATTGCTTTGATGATTAGGGAAACCAGAGCGAGAATATGAAATGGTACTAAAGAAGACATTGCAAAGCATATGCCTTTTGAATGTTCACCCTAATACAACCACATCAGTTATAATTCAGGTATGTTGGTTCTTAATTCCTGTTAATATTAGAGGGGCGTTTATTTTGATGCACTAATACCTTTAGTGTGAGAACCGCCTTAACTTGTGCACAATATGCACGTGCCTATGCAGTTTTTGCGGTTATGAGATTCTCAACATAATATTGCATTTGAAATGCACGCCCTCTCTGTCTTAAATGTGTTGGTTTCTTAGATGTGTATAGTTTTGGATTTCTATTTTGCTGCAATTTGTGCTTGGTTGCTTTGATAGTTGCTTTCTGTTTTATTTTCTTGAAATCTTATGGCAGACATGAATTTCCTTTGTTTGCAGGTTGTCAATGATGATGGTGCTGTATCCTACTCATTCGATGTGTTTTTGATTTTCATTTGAACTGTTTAGGGTGTTTCTTGACTATGTTTCTTTAGCTTCTTCCATGTGCGATAAACGCAGCCTGTTCTGCTCTTGTCGATGCTGGGATTCCTTTAAAGCATCTTGCTGGTAAGATATATTTTTACAACTCATGATAGTTGTATTTTTCACATATTTAACAAATTTATAATGATTTCACTGGTTTTGTAGTTGCAATATGTTGTTGTATGGCTGCAACCGGACATATTCTTCTTGACCCGAGCAAGTTAGAAGAACAGGTTAGTCTAATTCTTAATAAATTCTATGGACTTCCATGATTTTACTGATATGTCCTTGTACTTGTTTGTTTCATGAATAAACCTTTCAGTTCTCTAAGCTGTTACGAATATGCCCTATATCCTGTAAACAGTCATATGTGACATGGATGCGACGTAGGCTATTTTTGCTGACATGCCCGTATAGTTAAAAGACTTATTCTTGTAGATGATTGATTCAGAGGCTTAATTGCAAAGAAGTAAAGTTTTTAGTATTTTCTGACATTTCTTTCTTACAATTTTGATTGGTTGACTGTTTACCATCATAAAACTTGCTGTTGGAAGGATCTTTTTATTTAAGATTAGTAAGTTAAACTGTTAAAGCATCTTCTGCATGCAAAAATCTGAAACAAGATGAAAGTATATAGGGATGACTATTATACACACATATATGCATGTATGTATATGTTAAGTTTATTAAGTAAACAACTTCTCAGTAACATTTGGCCTTGAATTGTAGAATATGAAGGCATTTATATATTTGGTCTTTCCAAACTCAATATTATCTGTTCTGTCGGAAGGCTCTTTGAAGCCAGGAGGAGGTCAGGTGATGGAGCATGGGATTATTACATCCGTCACCCATGGCGTAATGGCAGGTACATGCACCTCTCATGAGACTAATTATTTTTTATTAAATTTACAATTTTTTTTGGGTATTGGTTTAGCAATCTCGTAATTTGTACTGTTATAGTGGATGACTACTTCAGCTGTCTGAAGATGGGGCGTGCGGCTGCATCTGAGTTGTCTGATTTCGTGAGGAACAGTTTGAAGTTGAAAGCTGGGACCGATACATCTAAAGCCGGCTGAGCGCTGACCAGATTAGGAATATGACGTTATTAAGATGCAGTTTTATGAATCGGAGATGGATGAACAGACTACAGATAGTTGATTATACATTTAGGTTTTAAATTCAGTTTTGTTGTAACAGCTGTTTGATTCGTGAATCTCTTTAAGATGGGAAAAATCATTGTTTTGCAAGACATCTGGTTTGGTCATTGTTTAGCTGCTACTTGTGAAGTCATCAGTTTTTAAATATCACCTATTTTTATGGATAAATTATATTTTAGTTTTGGAGAATCATAAAATGCATTTGTTCATAAGAGATTGCATCAGGGCTGTCTTCGAGATTTTGGGTGCCCAGTGCAAAATTGTTTTTCTTTTGACTAATTGAGTATGCATATCGGAAATCACCTCTACGTGTAAGAGTTAATTTAAATTCTACATACATTGTTTTATTGTATCTTTAAGACAATTCGCCAGTAACCTATAACACTCCATTAAGGAAAAAACTTCTTTTAAGAACATATGAAACTCAATTTGAACTAAAGTAGTAGCAAATCATTTTCAAAACGCTTACAACATCATTTCTATCTTGATTGTCATCATTCAAGATGTATTTGATTTTTTATTCAAATTCTTAACATAAAGTATTCAACAAAATACTTATGATAAGTTATTTTTTAAGAATATATATATGCATCAATCAAGCATTGTTTTTATGCATATTACTCTTTCTATTTGTCATTTTTCCATTTTTAGGATCCATTTTGTGGTTTATTAAACTAATTGACATCTAATGGCCCTTTTCCAATACTTGAATTTGTAAATAGATTAGTGGATATAAAATTGATTAAAAGAATCACAATAATCACGAAGATTACCCACTTTTTTTTTTGAAGCAACCAATATTTTTAAAAGCTCAACCACCAAAATAGGGGAATGAAAGATAAACAAGATGCTTGTTCAAGCAGAAACAAATGAACAACCAAACAAAGATGGATAATTATTTTGCAACTTTTTCATAACGTTGAAACCGCAATGAACCAAACCCCTCGTGAAGGCTTTGTAACTTTCTCATAACGTTGAAACCGTGATGAACCAAACCCCTCGCGAAGGCTTTGTCAACCAAATAAGCTCGATCACTTTTTCAATGGATACGGTTAGATGGTCAACTAGTAGTCAATTAGTCACATGTTTAGATCGATGTTACTAGGTTGGTTTGAGATATCTATTCTTAAAAAAACTGTTCAAATGAACAATGTATTATTGAGTTTGTAGTGAAGCTAAAACATCGTCAAAGATCCTTAAGTAGACTAACAACCTAAGTCACTTGACTAACATGTAATTCAAATGGCTCGGTATTCAGCTTCATCCGAGTATCTAAACCCAAAATCACATATGGTTTAGTCGAATCCCGTTAACCCAAAACAATAGACATGTTTTTATAAAGATATGATGCGCGTTTGACCCGAGCCCATAACCTTAACATATATAAGTACTTCCACTGTTCTTTTAAACATATTACAGAAATAACAAGGTAAATTATTTTTATGTTTTATTAATGTGTAGATGACCAGATAACGAAAATATTTTTAATATTATGAAGTAAAAACAACACATATATATAATTTATTAAAAACGATAAAAATACATTAATAGATGCGAATGGTGGAACGGCACCTTAAGGACAAGGAAAGAGAGACAAAGACGACCAATAAATAAAACAAATTAAGAAGACACGAAATATGGACCATATATGCTTTTTATTTTTAATAAATTGTTACTAAATTCCAATTAAATTACAATTTCTTGAAAGTGACCAATATGACACTTATGATTAAATGAACAAACGACCACCATATGTAAGACTTCAAGATAATATCACTCAAGAACTCAAAGCCTCTTGAATGAATCACAAAAAATTGATCAAAACCCTCTTTTTGATCTCTATCTTCTTCATCTTCTTGTTTTCGAATGTATTCGCGCAACAAAATACGACAAGTTCTAGTCCGGATGTCGTGCATCCGGTGCATCCTAGTGTTGTCGTCATCATAGGAGTCCTATGTACTATGTTTTGTTTGTCATTTTTGATGCTAGCTTGTTTGAAGTTTTGTAACTCAGATTACACTCTTCAAGCCCCTCATGTGATTCCTCGTGCAAGGTCACGTAGAATCTCTGGGATCGACAAGAAAGCAATCGAATCTTTGCCCTTTTTTAGATTCTCGTCGCTTAAGGGATCTAAAGAGGGGCTAGAATGTGTTGTGTGCTTGTCGAAGTTTGAAGATTCGGAGCTTTTAAGGTTGTTACCTAAGTGTAGGCACGCGTTTCATATGAATTGCATCGATCGGTGGCTAGAAAGTCACTCTAGTTGTCCCCTTTGTCGGCATACATTTGATTTGTCGGATGTCAAAAGTTTTACTTTCACGAATAGTTTAAGGTATACGGCGGATGAGGGTTTGAACAATCTTGAAATCTTTGTTAAGAGGGAAGAAGATGGTTCTTCTAGGTCATCAAGGTTTAGTTTTGGAGGTAGTTTTAGGAAATTTGGAAAAAGTCCTAAAGAAGATGTTTTGATTCAATATGGAGATCAAAGGTTGTTGGACAAGTTCAAACATAGGATCATCTTATCCGAGATTGTTTGCAAGAGCCGATGGAGCGATGTGAATTCTTCAGACTTGATGTTTTTGAACTCTAAAATGCTTAGTGAGGCGTCAAGCAAGCGCTTTTCGCCGTCAAGTAGTGGGAGATTTGAAATCGACATTGAACAAGTCATGAAGTTTAAGGAGGATATGGAAAGAAGAAGATTGCATGAGTCCAAGATAAGTAAAGCCACACATCGTGGCGAGACATCAGTTTCGGCTTCACATTTTCCTACATTCGTGCAAAATGAGGATTTTGAAGGCATCGAGAGGAGATCGATGTCAGAGATCACAAACGTCTCAAGATTCAGAGAAACAAGAAGTTCCTATCGCGTGAGTAGGGGGGACGATGATAAGTTACAAAAGGTCTGGTTGCCAATGGCGAAAAGGACCATTCAGTGGTTCACAAACCGCGAGAGAAATTCATTCGAATCGAGAACTTGATTCAGTTGGTAGCCTAGTTGCTTTACATTGTTCACAACTTCATTTCATGGGTTTAGTTCATACACTTGTTTCATTTACTACTTGTAAAAGAAGTTAAATTGGATATATAGTGTTTACAAAGATATGTATAAATCTCAAAAGTTAATCCCAAACACTCATATATTTGATGATGAGAGTTGATCCAAGAGTTAGCAACATTTTATCTCGACTAGATAGCTAGATGAACGTAAAACGCCCAAACTTAAAAAAAAGCATAACACGAGTGGAGTTACGAGACTCATAACTAGCGGATAGAAAGATCTCAACGGGCCCGATCATGTGGTAAAGGCCTAAGGCTTGTTGGCCCAACTGTTAGACATGTATTCTATCACTTGTGGCTTTAATTTCGACAACGAAGAATTTTCTTAACTTTTAGCTATTTTAAAATCTTTTCTTTTAACGTAAATACACATAAATCATACATTGCCTTAAGGATGTAATGTTTTAAGTATTCAATAATATAACTGTCTGTCATATTTTCTTAATCATTTACTCTTAAAAAACTACCACATATATATCTAGAAAAAAGTTATATATTTTTTCTACAAAATTACAATATCTTATCCTAAATGGAACCTTATAACACATTCTAAACATTGGGATTTACTCTAAAAACTCTATTATACCATATTGAATGCAATATCATATGAAAAAGATCATACTTCACAGGCTTAACATGCCATAGAAAATGCTGTTGTACCTTCTTAACTCTCTGCTGCATAACAAGATATCTCCTATTCGATATCGAAAGCAGGATTTTCTTCAAGTTCGGGATATCCTTCTCTTCGATAAACACCGCAAACGACTCCCAGTTCAAGATCTCAAAGAACGGGGGGACGAAGTTGTCGGATATTATTACAGGAACACATTCGAAAAGTATGGCTTCCACCACTCTAGGACTGTTAACTTCATAACCTTTAGCACATATACAATACTTACTACTCTTCATGTATTCATTGTAGCTTATCTTGTTTTTAGATTTCTTAAGCTTCCTGAAGATTTTGATGTCAGGGTTTTTGTTTTCCCAATGTTGCAAGAGAATTGATCGCGCTTCACCATGCATTCGGCCTGCAAAGAATGCAAGATTCCAACGTCGTGAAGGGGGTTTTCCTCCACGTTCGCGTGATGGGTTTTCGGATGAATGAATGAATGTTTCTGGGAGAGATACATCTTTTCCTAATTGAAAATGCTCTTTACCAACATCTGAATTGCATAGAGCCCTTATGCAACTATCCATAGACTTCCTTGTTTCGTATGTCGCCTGAATAGAATGATACATTTGAGTCGAATACGAATTAGTCAATAATGTGAACAAAACATAACAGAAGGAAATGAGATTTGCCTAAGTGTCACAATCGTTAAAACTTGTTAAATTCATAGACCGACCACAGAACATTTTCATGTGATTGATGAAAAGTTGAAAGTTTCTATTTGAGCTATTTCGTAATTTATATTTTGAACACTTACCCAATCATGACAAGCAACAACAAAATGATCAGATCCATCAGTTCTGTTCCAAAAATCATATCTTGTCGCGATTAAACCTACGTAGTTCTTCAAGTATTGTACCAGGTTCTTCTTGCTATGAGACCCGGGCACGTATAGTTTTTCTTCCAATATTCGAGAGCTAAAAGGAATGTAAAACAGATGGGCTTTTTTGGGGTTACTAGTAACAAAATGTTTGCTTTCTTTCATGTTCTTCATGAACCATCCCTCGGATGCATAGATCCCGTTAAGCATGGCCTCTGGCTCGTGGAATATCGGTTTCTCTCCTTCTTTGTATATGTAAACCTTAAGAGTCTTTTCCATTAGTTCATAGCTTCTGCATTATGTGCAATAATGTTAGATCGAACCGAATTTTTAGACATTTATGTGCAAGTAGTCGTTGTGACATGATCGCTTAAACAACTTAAACTAATTCATTTGTTCGATCATTTTCCATCGCGTTATTATGTGTTTGTGTGATTCTTGTGTTAGGTTTCAAGCAGCACAGCGGAACCAACATACGAACACAAACGTACAAACAATTATCATGTAGAATAGAAAATAAACAATACAAGGATATACGTGCATTGTTCAGTTGGTGTGATTTATGTCCATGAGCTCCAACTAGTGTTTTTTTATTTGCTAAATAGAAACAGAATAAATACATGATATGAATATATATATATAAAGACTAACTAAGGTTTTCAACTTAGTTAATAAAAAAACTAAACATGGGGCTAAACCCAAAGCTTTTACAAACCCAACATCTTGATCATGTACAACTATTTCTTTAACAAAAGAATCAATTTTTGTTTACCTCTTAAACCTTGAAACATTATGATATAGAGGATAGCGCTTATGATCATTGTCATTGACAACAATATTCTCAATCTGCAACTTTGCGTCTAGTAATTCTTGATCAGCTGTTGAGGACCATCGCGGTTTCTACAAGATAAGAGTAGGTATGATAATTAAAAAATAAAAACAAGTTTTTAGTAAGAGCGTGAAGCAAACTATCAACATAGAAAGTCCATGTTGTTTCTCATATTACCCTGACCCTACCAATAACTATTTACTGCTAGTAAGATTTTATCAGGTATGTTTGTGTCAGTTGTTGATGTGCATACCATGGAACGAACAAAAGTGCGATAACTTCGTAAAATGTCATACATCTCTGCGATTGTCACTATGTCCACCGTAGACCTCTCACCACTCTTTATCACTGGTGGAAGCACTTTTACAGATAAGTTATCCGCCGACACAAACGAGTTTTCCAATAGGGGTGCATCAGATTGACATGTGGTGTTATCAAAAGCCCTTACAACAGTAGTACCAATAGCCACCGGTGGTGCTAAAGAAGCCGGTGAACTTCGCGGTGGTTGATGGTTGGTGGCAGATAATAAGGAAGATGTAACACCACCATATGGAAATTCAAGGCACTGAAACATTATAACCACACCAAAAACCATTGCTACAACCCACGCTAATCTCTTGAGTTTACATATATGCTGAATTTGATGACCCATTTCTGTAAACTAACTAAAGCTATGAATTCCAGTGATAAAGTGCCTTGAACATGTAAAATATTGTAATCAATAAGAAGTGAAATAATTTTGTGTGAACATTAAAGATTGAAAAAGTATTAATTTAAGGGAAATATGGTTGAAATTATTGGTAGATGTGCGAATGGGGTAGGGGGAATGTGTATTTTATTGTTAAGTTGAGTGGAAAATGATGCAAGATCCTTCGTACACGCGAATAATACAATATTGCCAAGTGCCATTTACTAGTTTTGTAGAGTTACCAAATAGATAGGTGATATATGATATCAAAGAAGAGCGAGTCCTCTCTAGTTCTTCGATTATCCTGAGTTGTCACATTAGATTTTTTTTTAATTTGCTTAGGTTTTTCTATTTTCTTAAGCGTCATCCTATTTTTTCATGTTTTCTTTATTTTTTCACGTGTGCTATAACTACCAACCCACAGGGTTCCCCTGGGAGGGGAGAGAGGGGGGAGGGGGGATGTAATTCTAGCCGGACTTAGGTTTCTCCCACCCTTCTCCACTCACGACATCGTCTCCCTTTTGTAAACTAGTTTTATAACCATAATGCTAGTAGGATATTTGCGTGCAGTGAAATAAAAACTTAATTCATATAATAAAGTGACATAGCAAATGAAAAAATCAGTAAGTTCACAAAAGTTAGAAGCAAACAAATCATAGTTTTTTATAAAAGGTATCCTACTACTCTAATAAAAGGGTAACTATAGTTGTTACATGTCACTTTGTAAACCTATCTAATGCACATGTTATCTTGACATTTAATAATAAATATTTTTCCCCCTTAAAAGAATTAGATCTACTATTTTTATATTAATTTTTTTAAATACACATTTCTTTCCAAAATTAACGGGATATAAATTAAAACCCTTACATTTTAAATTAAATAACATATATCTCTTACTTTTACTCCTAACAAACCTTATTGGTTAATTTTTAAAATTATCTTCTTATCAAATCTTTATTTTTGAAAGACAAAATAAATCATAAACTATAATTCTAAAATAAATGTTTACTTTAAGAGTGCCACTTAAAGACACACAAGTTATAATGTTTTATATGTTTTTTTCTATAGAAACTACTATTAGTAAAAACAAAGAATTGGTTTTCGAAACTAAAATAAAATACCATTAAAATGTAATTAAATAAACATCAATATTTTTAATTATCTTTTATTTCATTACCGTTTCCTTTTCTTTTTTATTTTTTATTTGTTACCATCAACAAAACCATTATTTTCGAAATTTTAAGATGTTTTAACTAATTTTTGAAACGTGTTCTTATTTCGTTAGCAATATTTTATTTTATAAGTGGTTTCGTTAATTTATTAGATAATATTTTTTTGTTTTCTTTTATCCAGTTGTGTTATCATGTGAACGTAAGTTTAATAGTAAATTTATGACATCCGTCACCAAAGGTCCGTCCATTGACGTATTTTCGTCATCTTTTCGTTAATCTGTCATTCCTCACCTTTATGATTTACCGATGTGAAAACGCTTATGCTTTGCCATTACATAACTGTTATTTAAAAACCTTGTCCATATTACTATCATCACCATAAAACGCACCGTTTATATATATTATTATTATAAATAAAACCGTTTTCAAGTATCAAAAACCATTAATTACATTTTTGTCATTAAAATAACGAGCCTAATTAATATCGTTTTCAACCGAAACAAATTTGGAAACCCGAGAGCTAAGATCGGGGA
>BJCM01240131.1:0-21070 GCA_018326385.1 Flaveria bidentis | reverse complement strand
CTAGGATGCATTCATGGCATACATCATAACTCAATCGCTTTATTTTGTTAAACGTTGTTGACTTTTATGGTTTAAACGCATGGATACAATTTACTGTTAACTTCTGTTTTAAAATCGCTTCCGCAAGCATGAAACACTTATAGTTGGTTTAAAAGTCTGATTACTTAATGTGATGTTTTGTAATTATCGTGTCTGGTGTAACTGGTGCTATCTGAGATCCTGGTGTGTCACACTCCTGACGGTAAAATCCCGTTAGCAGTTTCTGAGAGTGTGACATTATAGGATTTAGATTTTTTGTGTATTCAACTCATTGTGTCTTTTTATTTATTTTTAATATTAATATATATAGTCTTTTTACTATAACATTACTCAATAATTACGTCATATCTATTGACGTGAAGAAGTGATAAAACAACCAATCTTATATTTATTTATTTATTTACATTTTGTAATGTTCTTATGCATAAATGGTTCTAACAAATTGAGGATTTTATAAATTTGTTCTATACACTATGTAATTCTTTTTATTTTGTATTTTATACAATTTATCTAGGGATAGATTAAACGTATCATCATATAATGCTAAAAGTACTCTTCTATCGAGTAAATGTAGAAAAAATAAAGTAACCGTTTGTTAAATGAAAGAGAGAGATTCTGATAAATAAAATAGTGGTGTATTATATTAAGTTTATAACATATAATTATTAAGACTAGCTTCTATTGTGATCGTATCCCATGGTTTTACTAAACCCTTGGGCCTTGGTTTTCAATTCAAATTTGTGACATTAAGGACAATGTAATTTAAATATTTAAATAAATCCGAAGCTTAAGCCGTCGGTTTATTATTATTCCAACATGTACAAGTGGTCGTAAAAGACAAAACTTATTACACATAGAGACGTGTATTAATTTTCAAGAATTTTGATTAGGAGTTGTTAACTTTACTTGTAAAAACTATTAAAATTACATTAGTTTTAAAACTGTTCTTACAAAATAGTAAATTGATATATGCAAGATTAAAGGAAATCAATATTTGAATTACAATAGAAATCAATATTATGCAAATTTGAAGTGTATAAATAATCTTATGCTTCATTGATAGTAATAACTTAATATATTTTCATAAAATAATAACAAACAGTAAATGCAATCAGCGATACAAACTAACAACTAATATATCTATATAAATAGTTTGGGTTTTCTGTTTTTAATTTAATTTGAGTGGACAATGAGGCTGAAACTGATGTCATGTTCATTTCAACCATTGGTGAATTCACGATATATAGTACTAAAAATATGTTTTTATATTTCTCTATTTTCAAATAGTTTAGAAAGAAAAAACCAAAGCCGTGTCTTTAGTATTTTATAAAATACAAATATTACATGTTATTAATGAACAAAATGAACAAGTAGATTACATATTACTAAATTAACATTAAAAAAATCAAATCGAATCCCTACTATTCACCTATTCTTGGGTTTCTATTTCTATATATTGTACTAATTTTAGTGAATCTGTGTATCACACGGGTTGAATAAATAAAATATTAAATATAATAATAATTTATTAATTATTAAATAATATGTGATTTAAATTATGTATTAGTAAGTACTATAAGTAATAAAACAATGATATCAACTTTTTAAATTTTGTTTTTAACTTTCTTTGTTTTTTCTAAAAAAATAAATTAAATATTTCGTTTCAAAACAAAACATACCTAAAAAAATATCACTTTTAAAATAATTCATGTTTTTAAAAAAAGTATGATATATGTTCTAGAATATTTTCTTTTTATAAAAATTTGATTCTTTAGAAATAAACATTAGTAAAAAGATCTATTTACTTAGCCTTTTTAAAAATAGCTTGTAATAAAAAAATAGAATTAAATAATATAATTAATAATTATTTGATTTATTTTATAGGAGAGAGAAACAAAAATGAATGTGGTGTTAACATGTGGTAATTTTATTTATTATTTTATGTTATGTGACATCTATAGTTACCTTTTTATTATAATAAGAAGATAAGAAGATTGATATTGTTAGTTTATATTTTTAGATTGTAAAATGATCATTTTTCATTAGTTGTTCGATCATTATATTTAAAATCGGAATTATAAATTCAAGATTTGTACATATTTAATTTTAATTTTAGAAAGCCTCCTTATCCAATATGTTATTGTCGAAAGATATTCGTTGGACAAAAAGCAAACGTGTTCGATTAATCCCATTGTATTATTTAAAATAAATAACACCCTATGTCTAATGCACTTTATTATAATATTAACGCTCATTCCTACACACCTTGTTATTGTTAGTTGTTAATAATTTTGTACTGATTACTTCGGCTATATAAAGAGTTGTTTTATGGTTTTGTAACACAACCAAACCGAACCAAACAAAACCATAACATGTCGTCTTCTCATATCATTTTTAGTACTATCTCGCTATGCTTTCATATCTTATTTTTCATCTCTCGAGCTCAAGTTCCATCATCGGAAACATTCACTTACGTCAATGAAGGTGAATTCGGAGACTATATCGTCGAGTACAACGCGAATTATCGCTTTCTAGACATTGCTAGTAGCCCGTTCCAGCTTTGTTTCTACAACACCACCCCAAATGCATACACTCTAGCCCTACGTATGGGCACGGTCCAATCCGAAAACCTCATGCGTTGGGTCTGGGAGGCTAACCGAGGAAAGCCCGTTCACGAGAACGCCACTTTCTCACTCGGTACCGATGGAAACCTTGTCCTCGCGGAAGCCGATGGCCGAGTCATCTGGCAAACGAATACCGCCAACAAGGGCGTGGTCGGGTTCGTACTCCTTCCCAACGGCAACATGGTTCTTCGTGATGCCAAGGGTAATTTCATATGGCAAAGCTTTGATTCGCCAACCGATACGTTGTTGGTGGGTCAGTCTCTACTCCCGGGCCGTGTGAGTCGGCTCGTGAGTCGGGCTTCGGTCGAGAACAACGTCGATGGACCGTATAGCTTCGTGGTGGAGCCACGAAGGGTCGCATTGTATTACACGAGCAACAACGCGCCTCGACCGATGGTTTATTGGGCAGAATACCCATGGATCAACAGTGACACTAGTGTTTTCACCAAATTAACTCTAGTGTCCGAACCGCGGTATCCCGATGATTTCTCGATTTGGTACTTGTTCTTCCTGTTCAACGTCACGAATTCGCACCCGTTGCTCTCTCCACCGAGTAGCGACGTGGTGTACACGAGATACAACAGTACTTTAACGTATCTTCGCCTAGGGATAGACGGAAACCTTAGATACTTCACCTATAGTCCCAATGTGCAAAACATGGCGTGGGATCGGGTGCACGCGTATCTTGACCGCGATTCGGGGGAAAGCGAGTGCCAGTTACCGGAGCGGTGTGGGAAGTTTGGGTTGTGTGAGGATAGCCAGTGTGTCGCGTGCCCGACGCCGAATGGGCTAAGTGGTTGGAGCAAAGATTGCGAGGCTAAAAAGGTGACATCTTGTAAAGCTAGTGACTTCTATTATTACAAGCTTGAAGGTGTTGATCATTTTATGATCAAGTACACGAGTGGTGACGTGACGAAACAGAGCCAGTGCGAGAGCAAATGCACGAGAGATTGTAAGTGTGTTGGTTATTTCTATCATACGGATAAGTCGAGGTGTTGGATTGCGTATGATTTGAAAACGTTGTCCAGGGTTGGGAACCTGACGAATCTGGCGTACATTAAAACACCCAAGAACTAGTCATGCCGCGTGTTGACACAAGTGAACATATAATAAAAGAGTAACTGTTTGTTGTAACTTAGTTTGATTTGTATCTGGTTTAGTTCTGAAAACACTAGCGTGTTATGTACGATAAGGGATAAGATTTGTAATAATAAAGCACTTGTAGTATTTTTGGTAAAATGGGATTCGATTCCCACCATTTGAATGTTAATGATTCTGGGGCTTAAGTTGTCGGTTTTGCTTTATTTCAACAATTGGTCGTAAGAGACAACCTAGCTACTACACATAGAAACGTTTATTCATTTTCAAGAAATTTTGGATTGAAAGCGGTCAACTTTACTTCAAAAACTAATAATAAACATTAGTTTTTAAATTAGTCTCCAAAACTACATTACTTTTAAAAGATATGAATCTAAAGCATAAATATTTAAATTAAATAAGTAAATCAATATATGCAACTTAAAGTAATTTCAATACAAAAGTTTTAAATAAATACTTGATATATTTGACTTAATTTAAATTTTATTTTCTAAAGTAATTATTTTTCTCCGGCAGTTTGAAAACATCAAAATTTGTGCAGAAATTTTATTATTTATTTTAATTTTAATACAAATGTTTTATTATTTTGAATTTATTCAAGTGATGAGCATTTTTAGATTAAAATTAAAACAACTAATGAAATATTTGAGATAAATTAATGTTATTGTTATTTTGGAAAAATAATTATATTATGAATTTAACTCAGTATATTTACCTTTGTTTTCTCGACCTGATCGGACCGGCCGGTTCAACCGGGAATCGGTCCGGTTCGCTATGAATCGTTTTTAAGGGGTCAAACCGGCCGGTTCTTCCCGAACCGGTGGTCGGACTGGTTTTTAAATTTTTTATTTTTTATTTTTTGATTTTAATAGGTAAAAACGGGGTGTTAAACCATAAATTAGTGTGTCGAAAATACAAATATAGTTAAGTTTTATATATAACTATAATATATATATATATATAAATCATATATAAATTACTTATATTTAATTACATATATTAATATAATTAAAATATAGTTAAATCCGGTCCAACCGTTCCGACTACCAAACCAGTAAAACGTCCGGTTCAACGTCCGATCCGGTTCTGAAAATATTAATATTTACATAATTTATTTGAGTTTTGTTTCTTTTTGTATTAACTAAGTGGGCCTGTATATGAGCAGATAAACAACTAAACAAGTCTCTTCAAGGAACGGATAAGAGGTGGTGTAGGCCAATTTGAGTGTCTGTTATTACTATATTTTTACTATAAAAATATGTTTTGTGTATTTAATATTTATAATCTATAACCTATAATAAAAGAATATTTTTTTAAAACACGTGTTATTATTTTAGCATATCAAATGACATATGTAAAATAATAACACGTGTCATCATTTTAACATATAAAAAAATCATTTTCTCGCATCTCTCTCATAATAAATACAAAAATTATAAAAACAATTAATTTAACTTTCATTTTTAACTAAAATATATTTAAAAAATATATGTGTGTTTTTTTCTCTCTCATATTAAATGATATATATTGTAAATAAATAAACTAAACTATTAAACGATAAAATATAAATGTAGTTATTTTAATAAGTTATTAATACATATGAAATATAGAGTAATAATTCTAATTCATTATGTGTTATAACTTTTAAATATTCATTATATTTTTATTTTATCAATGAATAATAACATTTAAAAAATAAAATATTTATAAAACTAATGATTTAAATATATTTTATTTATTTTAACCATGTAATACATGGGCTCTAACCTAATAATTTCAATATAACTTTAGTCGTGTCTTTAGTATTTTAAAATATTAGATATCACGTGCTATTAAAAAAAGAACCAGGTTACATATTATTAAATAAATATTACGAAGAGAAAAAAAAGTTACGCTCCCTTTAATCTCACTATATATATTTAAATTGGTATAAAGAAGAATAATCAAAATTGAAAAAAAAAAATAATCGTACAATATTAAATCAGAAATTAAATTTGTATTTTGAGATATTTTAGGGTGCTGCCTTATCCAATGATGTCTTCTCGAAAGATATTTTTTTGTACAAAAAGCAAACCCGTTTGAACAATACCTTTATACCGTTATACTTTTTACACGATTAACTCACACACTCTTTAATACAGTATTATATGCGTGACGTAAATCTTTCTTACGTAATGATGTGGTAATTAATTCCTTTATATAAAGAGTTGTCTGCATAGTTTTAAAACACAACAAAAAATGGTTTCTTTTAGTACCATTTATATCATCTCTATATCCTTTCACATCTTATTCTTTATCTCTCGAGCTCTCGTTCCGCCTACGGAGACATTTACTTACGTCAATGAAGGCGAGTTCGGAATCTATGTTGTCGAGTACGATGCGACTTATCGCACCCTCAGTGTTTTCCGCAACCCATTCCAGCTTTGTTTCTACAACACCACCCCAAATGCATACACTCTAGCCTTACGTATGGGCACGCCCCGGTCCGAAAGCCTCATGCGTTGGGTCTGGGAGGCTAACCGAGGAAAGCCCGTTCACGAGAACGCCACTTTCTCACTCGGTACGGATGGGAACCTCGTCCTAGCAGAAGCCGATGGTCGAGTCGTCTGGCAAACGAATACCGCCAACAAGGGCGTTGTTGGGTTCGAACTCCGTCCCAATGGTAACATGGTTCTTCATGATGCCAAGGGTAATGTCATATGGCAAAGCTTTGACTCACCAACCGACACGTTGTTGGTGGGTCAGTCTCTACTCCCGGGCCGTGTGAGTCGGCTCGTGAGTCGGGCTTCGGTCAAGAACAATGTCAATGGCCCGTATAGCTTCGTGTTAGAGCCCCGAAGGCTAGCATTGTATTACACGAGCGACAACTCGCCTCGACCGATGTTATATTGGGCGGAATACCCATGGACGTTTAATGACACTAGTGTTTTCACCAATTTAACTCTTATATCCGAGCCGCGGTATCCCGATGATCTTTCGTTATGGTTCGTGTACTTCCTGTTAAACGTCACGAATTATGACCCGTTGATCGGTCGAACGCTTAGCGGCAGAGCCTTTTCGCGATACAACAATACTTTAACGTATCTTCGACTTCGGATAGATGGAAACCTTAGATACTTCACCTATACTATTGATATGCAAAACACAGCGTGGGACCCGGTGTACACACTTCTTGACCGCGATTCGGATGAAACCGAGTGTCAGTTACCCGAGCGGTGTGGGAAGTTTGGGTTGTGCGAGGATAACCAGTGTGTCGCGTGCCCGACGCCGAATGGGCTAAGTGGTTGGAGCAAAGATTGTGAGGCTAAAAAGGTGACATCTTGTAAAGCTAGTGACTTTTATTATTACAAGCTTGAAAGGGTTGATCATTTTATGATCAAGTACACGAGGGGTGACGTGACGAAACAGAACGATTGCGAGAGCAAATGCACGAGAGATTGTAAGTGCATGGGGTACTTCTATCACACCGATCGGTCTAGGTGTTGGATTGCGTATGATTTAAAAACGTTGACGAGGGTTGGGAACTCGACGAATCTGGCGTACATTAAAACACCTAACAAGTAGTCATGTGGCTTGTTGACACGACTAGATAAGTATTAAAGGAATAAATGTATTTGTAATGTTTGATTTGTATCTGGTCTGGTTCCGAAAACATTTTTTTGTGTATTTGTAATGATTCAATTCCCACAATTGTTGAATTCAGATGGTGGGACTGTGTGCAGATCAAGTGGCCATGAGCTGGTTTATGGTTGGGGCTAACAGCTAAGCGACATTGACGGGTCATATTGACGGAGTCATCTCGGTGTAGTTTGACTTAACACAATACGTTGACAGTAAAACGATACAGGATTATGAGTTTAAATCTTACAGATGTGATGATCTTAAAATTTAAGTAGGTATAAAATAAAAAAGTATCTATTCGGTTGTTAAAAAAATATTAGTGTAGCTAGTGATGCATGGTGGGGACGTACGACGACTGAAAAGATAACATGCATCAATGATTACGATATCCTCATCCATTTAGAGTGTTCCATTTAATCTTCGTGTTAAGTATTAAACATAATAATTTAAGGATTAAGTGTTAAGCATTCTACTAATAAACTTCCATTCAATGTCATTATAAAAACCGAAATACGAGTTGTGTCGTTCAAAAAGGTCTGAAATGAATTCGACGAACAAATGCAAATGAATCATTAAAATCATAGCTGCTAGAATTCGTGATTACTACAAACCTTGGATAAGAGTATTCATAAGTATACTTTATTTTTTGTTCTTGTAGTTTAATTAAACTCTATTTTTATCCTTAACTTTAGATCATCTCTTAAATTTTCCATGTTGATTTATATCTTTTTTTCTGCTACATTAGATAATATTTTTAATAAATTCTTAATCTTTTTTTCTTTTTCTTTTAGTTACAAAAGAATTAGAATTAATTACATAAAAAGGTTCTTGTGGTAAGATTTTTTTTTCAAGTATAGTCTTCAAATATGGTTTATTACAAATTAGCTCGTTAAGTGTGTTAAATTGTAACAAAATTGTCCGCAGCTTATATGGATGTTAATTTTTTCCGTTCAGTTGTATGAAATGACCTTTATATCCCTTCGCACAACCCATTCCACCACCATTTACACTCGTTGTCACCACCGCTATTAGTCCCCACCTCCTCCCTAACCTTTTTCTCCCTATTTTAATCTTCAACACGACACACCACCATAGCCAACATCATCTTCAACCCACTTTCACCAGCTCTACCAATTGAAAATGAAAAAAAAAAGACGGTTCAAATCTTGAATCTAGTAAAGAAAACTCAATAGACCCATATCAAATTGACTAAACCCTGAGTGAAAGATGGTTGCCCTGGTTGGCGTTGATGGTGGTTGACGATATGGAAGATGGTGCAGTGTTGTTCTTGGGTTGGGATAGTGCAAAAACAACGATAAAGGTGTAGGTGAGCTCGACGATGTCCCCATGGCCGACTGTTGAAGGTTGGTGGTGGTGGTGGTGGGGTAATCGAATTGTTGAGGATGGGAAGATATGGTGTTGGTTGTGCTATTTCAATGGCGGTGATGATTGCACAAACTATGTTAAGAGAAAGAATAGGGAAGAAATAAAAGGGTAAAAATATCATTTTACATATATTTAACGAAAAAAGTTAACGTCCATCAAAGCTGATGACTAATCTTGAAAAACAAATTTATCACATGGACCATTTTGTAATTAACTCAAAGAATTATAGATGAATAGTGAATTGATAGATGTAAAAATTATTTATTCAACTCACATATATAATCCATATAATTTATGGAAAAAGATATTACAAAAATGGATGGAGTGAGTTTTTGTTTTTTTTTTGTTATTTATGTTTCCCTAATATTAGAAACAAAGAAAAAGTTTATAGAGGTAAACGATTAGAGTTTATAATAAAAATAAATTGGGAAGCACCTCAAATATTTATTTTGCTATAAGCTTCTTAAGCCACACATGGTGGCAATCATTGCCTGTTCATCCATAAATGATAAATGGATTGATCAGGGTAAGTGAAAGTTGTATACTTGTATATGGATCACACAAGGCAACTCAAAATATTAAAAAGTCAATTTTGATCGACTCAAATTAAATAAGATGTCAAATGTGTCACTATTCAACACTCACTAACTTATAATAGATCCAAAAGGTCGACCAGCATTTGACTATTGTTTGTCGGTTCATTTACATACGTCAGCGATACGACTCGACCTTAACACTGGTGGTACATGTGAAACCCCACATTTTCATGGTAACACCGTTTTAATGTTCTTACATAGTTTCTTTATTTAACCTTGTGTTAAAATTAAAGTTAATTAAGAAAAATCCTTAATATCTTTTGCACTAATGTTAATAAGCTGAACCCGGAGGAGCATAAGTGTCATTTGTTCAAACTTGAAAATGCCATTTGAAGCCCAACCCCATATAACTCCCGTAACCCTAAGCTCCACCCGAGAAGTTTCATTGTCGTCGTTCCATTCGAAAACCACCATTGCTATCGACCAAACAATCATCTTTGGTGATTATTTTTGCTTGTTGTTAGGAGTTGCTTGGCGATCATCTTCACCGTACGTGAAATCTCATCGACTCGATTAGACCTTGTAACTGGGATGAGTTGTGTGAACCAAAAGCATGTAAAATATGTGGGGGTGAGTGCTCGTGAGTATATGAATATGTATACTGTTCATGTGCATGTTTTTGTGTTTTGTGTTATGTGGTTGGTATGTATGTATATTATATGCATGCGAGTGTGTGACTTTGATTATGGTAGTGGTGCACCTGCATGTATGCATGAATATATCTATGTAAGTTATGTATGTATTATGGTGTGTGCTTATAAATGGCATGAATGCTTAGGAACTTTAGGTGGTATGCACATGAATGGATGATGCATATGTATGGTCGTGTGTGTGGATGGTTCATGAAAAATTTAGTGGTGCATTTTGTTTGGTGTCTATATGTGTGTGTGTATATATATATATATATATATATATATATATATATATATGTGTATATATATATATACCTTGTGCATGTGTATGGTATATATCATGGGTTAATTATGAAAAGTTCTTTTATGATACAAAATATATAAAAGGTAATTACTAGTATGGTTCGATATATGTGTGTATAAAAAGTGCCTTTATACGTGACCTGGTATAAACAATAATAAGTGGGCTTTATAGATTTAAGATGAATTGGTATATTCTCGTGCTTGTTTGGGGATGGGGAAATATCAATGACCGACCCCGTAACCGAGTCATGGAACGCGAAACCGTACGACCACATTATTAGTATTAGTTATTGATTTCATATTCAATGTACGTTCAAGTTAATCAGAAAACAAATCATTTGTGATTTCAATTACTTATTTGTTGTAACGCATTCGAGGTGAGTCTTCACGACCCCTATTTTACATTACATTCTTTTTTTGCGGGGGAGAGAAACATGTTGTTTTCATAAACATACAATACTTAGATTTTGTAATACTGCATATACTGGTTTACTATTGTGATACCACTACGCCTCTTCGGACCGTTAATATGGAATTAGGGAGGTGATTGTTAGTAGATCTACTGGGTTTGACAAACCCCACCCGAGCTAGTCGCGCTAGCTTGACTGGAGGTCAAACGGGTGAATGGTTAGCCTGTTTTACAGTGTTATGGTCTGGTATCCACAACCGGGGCATTCATTTTATTATTACTGTCAGCTCGGTCACGAAATTCATACACATAGTGACTTGTTGTAGGCTAGCTACCTACTCATATGCTGTGATTACTTAATCTGGATTTTATTACTGTTACTTACTGTTTTCTGATAAACCTGTGAACTCACCAACCTTGTGTTGACACGTTAGCATGTTTCTTTCAGGTTCTTAAGTTGCGTACGAATAGGAGCATCTTGCATTGCATTCATCATCGTAGGGTCAACTGAACAATCTACATTTTTCTATAAATTATATTTATTTGGTTTGCGCGCGTTTGCGCCGTTTAAATTATGGTTTATACGCTTCCGCACTTATTCTCATGTTTCGTATTTAATTCTGATTTTAAGAAACTTTATTTAGTTTGATAATTTTGTTTTGTAATTGTTGCGTCGTTTGGTGTAACTAATGGCTAAGATCCTGGTATGTCACGCACCTAACGGTATTACCACGTTTGTGGAATTTGAGGGTGTGACAGATTGGTATCAGAGCCAATGGTTATAGTGAACTAAATTAAATATGCATTTCATTTGCTATGCATTTAGACTATAGCATGATGCCTTAGTTACACGCATATAGACACGTTTAGCTTTATTAGTTTATGTTGATCTAAATTGCTATACTTGCTTGGGATTTGCCTGATATGGCATATTCCTGTGAGCGTTCGGCTACAGGAATGACATAATCATCTCTTCATTCTATGTTATAGGAAAAAGACCAGTTCATCTTGATTTCCCGTTGTTACCTCATGTTTCCCCGTACAAGTGACTCTGAGTTGCTATGAGTTACGAGAGGGTTATTTACAAATTACCTGTACCTTAACTTTTACATTATACCTCTCGGAATTGGATACGATACCATTGGTGCCTAACTTGGATGGTTCATTAGGAGCATGTTCTGCCTCCTGTTGAATGCGTTTCGCATACGAGAGTTGCGTCTGCTAATTCTTCCTTACCTACCCTACCACATCTCTGTCTTATGGAACAGATAGTAGCTGTACTGGTGGTTACCATACACATTACGAGACAACTTATCAAAGTTTACTTACAATAACGCTATTTACCCATTTGAACGGTCAACAAATAATTATTAAGCCCGACCATCTGGGTAAACCCATTGGCGAAAAGCCACCCACACCCGCGAACACAGACAACGCTGGTGACCCGACTCGTCCACCATTACAAAAGAAACCCACCACTTAAAAGTCCACTGTGGTAAAACCATTGGGCCACTAAAAACATATTGCATCTAGTGAGACTTCAACCCATGACCTTCACTTTGAAAAATTATAGGGTAATCTTCTACTAAACAGTTGATCTAGAACTTATTGACAAATTATTCATTTTAATCGTACATTAAAAAAAGAAAGATTTAATAATACAAATGCAATTTTTATCCTCTCCTAAAATGTAAAAAAATTATTAGCATATTTTGTTAATATAGTTGACCTACACGTGCGTAAGTATAATATTCATGTTATTACATACTCATATGTAAATAAACATTAAAAAAGTTAATATTTTAAAAACAAACAGAAACAATTCACTATAACAGGTTCTATGTACATAAAAATACTTATTTACATGTTCGAGTGCAAAAGTTCAAAATTATTAATCACATAATAAAATAATTTTAAAACGTTTAAGCTTGTTATTTTTAGATTTATAATAATTTGGTGTTATGTAATGAAACTTACCCTGCATATATTACAATTTTACAACTCTTTATCACAGCTCAAACAATTATTTAAATAATCATAGATTCCCTCGTCTTCTTTTTTGAAATTCACACCCACGGATAAGTATTTGGTACCCAGTACCCGTATTGGTACCCATATCGTATCGATACTGGTATCGAAAATATGTATTATGTACTAGTACCAGTACTTGATTTTTTTATATTTCGGGATCGGTACTGACCGATACCGGTACTGATACTTTACCCTAAAGTCCCGTATAGTCCCGTTAGTACCTGAATACGAATAGATTATTTTGAAATTTGTATTTTGTTTTGTAATATTTTTCACCCCATCAACTTGTATTGTGTTTTGACTTTTGAGAGTAATTATTTTCTTAATATCATTCTTTTTACTTCACTGCAATGTATTTATGTTTTTTTATAGAAATGAATTGTGGACTAGTGCGTAGTCTGAGTTTGCAGAATATGAGGAAAGTAAAAAAGTTATCATTTTATGTGGATTTTTAAAATATTTTATTTTTGTTTAGTTATTATAAACTTTAAAAAATCAAATATCAAATATGTATCAGGTAACATGTACAAAAACAAGTATTAAATATCGTAATCAAACATCCATCATGTAACAAGCCTAAAAAATAATGTTGTGAAAGTAATGGGTATCAAAGAGGTATCGAGTAACGAAATACTGATACTGTATCGGTACTGATACTCATATATCAAATTCAGTACCAATACTCGTTTTTCTATAAAATTTGAGACCGGGTAGTTTTGATAACGATACCGGTTGAGTACATATACGATATCAAACTCCTCCCTATTCACACCTCCTTTCAAATCAATTCACAACCCAATTGGTGGAAAAAAAAACTACACATTTTCAGGTGAAAATAACCAAAAAACTCAAATTTTAAACCCACCGACTTCTCAAATTTCAAAGCAGATCTCAATTTCACCTTCCCGCCGACTTCAAATTTCCCTCTGATCACTTCTCAATTTCTTCTTCCCGGGGGTTTATGTTTTCAAATTTCAATCACTCATTTAAAGAACCCTAATCATCAATCCCTCAATACCCCCAATTCATCACAAATCATCATCAATCACCTTCACTCTGTTACACACATCTGCAACAATGGAGCACAAGCTTCAGAACTTACCTCCTCACAAGCGATTCAAGCTTATGCACCGTGAAGCCACCGTCGTTGACCACCAAGACGCCGATTCTCCGGCGACATCTTGTCTTCCGGCGAAAAAGAGGAAAGAAACCCATCACCCACCGCCGATAGTCGCCGCCGTGAGCGCCGTCTGTTTACCCGCCAAGAAAAGAATATGCGCTCTTCACCCAAATCTGATTGCTGACAAACCCTTTTCGTCGTTTGATCTGAATCTCGAGTATGACCCCAAATCAGATGAATTTGATGAAATCAGAGTAAATGAAGAAAAAGAAGAAGAAGACGATGATGATGAAGATGGGGTTGTTTGTGCTGTATGTCAAAGTACAGATGGAGATCCATTAGACCCAATTGTGTTCTGTGATGGGTGTAATCTAATGGTGCACACTACTTGTTATGGTTATCCACTCACTAACGGTGTTCCTGAAGGTGATTGGTTTTGTGCTCAATGTGAAACCACTGATGCAAACACTGATTCATCATTATCTTGTTGTCTCTGTTGCACCACTGGTGGTGCTATGAAACCTACTACAGACGGTCGGTGGGCGCATATTGTGTGTGCATTGTTCATCCCTGAGGTGTTTTTCAGTGACCCTGAAGGTAGAACAGGGGTCGATTGTTCAAAGATTCCTGCAAGAAGATGGGGAAAGATGTGTTATGTATGCAAGAAATCAGATGGGTGTGTTGTTGATTGCTCTGAGGAGAAGTGTTGTTTGAGGTTTCATGTGACTTGTGGGTTGAAGGAGGATTTGTGTATTGAGTATAGAGAAGGGAGAAACAGAGGTGCCATTGTTGCTGGATTTTGCAGAACACATACTGATCTGTGGAAGAAGGTAATAAATCAAGAAACTTTGATAGATAAATGGTTGTTTTAGTGGTGTTAATTGTGTTAGGTTGATTGGTTGAATTGTTTAGTTAATTAAACATGAGTTATATATTTTTTTATTTGTGCGACCAATTGGCACATACTTGAAATTGGGTTGATAGGTTGTAAAGGTATGAGTTAACGGATGATAACTAAGGTAGTGTGTCAACTTTGGGTTAAATGGGTGAATTTGAATATGATTTGCTAGATGTTTGGTTAAACAAATTAACTTGAACATGATTTTCTTGTTAAACATGTTAGATGTTTCAACTCAAAGTTTCATATTTTTGTATAATCTTTTAATCTTGTTGGAATTTGCCACATATGGCTTGTTTGTAGTGATAGAATATTATTTTAACTGGTCTTAAATTTGTTTGCAGCAACAAGTGACAGGGAAATACAAGATAGTTGCAAGAAATGAGCAGTAACAAGACTGATTTTGGTTAAACTGTTTGATATTTCAGAGTAGATGTTTTTTTTTTCTTTTTAAGTTAGTTTAGATCTTGTTTCTGTTAGCAATTTGCATATTTCAGTTTTCATAGTTGATTAAAGAGTTTAAATCAATGCTAGCATTTGGTTTTTATTTCATTTGCATTGTTGTTTGTTATACAATTACTTGTTTTAAATATTCAAATGCTAAATAAAGATATGTTATCTTGATGTCAAATACAATACCTAGTCCAAAAAAAATCATGATGTAAATGAATGAGGCTTGTTTGAGTAATCCAACCAGTGTTATATAATCAAACGAACATAAATGCACAAGCAAATAAATTGTGTTTGTTTGTAAAGAAAATATAGTCTTTTATGTTTTATTCATGCCTATTTAATACTCTAACAAATACAAATGAACAAAATACATATTAACCAAATGATATATGTTTGTTTAGCAAAAAATGCGCAATCCTGTTTCGTAAAATAGAGGTTATTTTAATTGGGTTCACCTATCCGTGTCTCGGTAGCAAACCCATTGCTGGGAAAACCCACTGGGTAAACAACATCTGCAATCACCGATGAAAACCCTAGCTGGAATTATGATTTTCAGTATGTGAACAATGCTGGAATTGGTTTGCTTCAGCTAGAGATTATTGATTCTATCAGCATTCTAGCTGTGAATGTGATGATTGTCATCTAATTTGATTTCATGTTTGATTGTGAATTATGTTAGAATTTTGGTATGTTAGTGAATTTTTATATGAACCCTTTTAATGTTTATAGTTTTAAGATTTAGAGTTTAAGTTATACGGAAAATTATGTCTAGAAGATTACAAGTCATGATAGTATCATATGATTAATGTCATGTTTTATGATTAGAGGCTGCAAGATGTGCAGGTGATCCAGTAGTTTTTAAAGCTGGAATAATGAATAAATCATGTTGATATTCTAAGTCTAAATAGAGGTGAACTTGCTTGTTTAATGTGAATGCAAACCGTAACCTTTGAACAAATTATCCTAGCTGTAGCTAAATGTCACAAATTGGTGAATTTTAACAGTTAAAGATAGCTAAAACACATAGGGGTTAGTTTTTTGCCTTGTAGGCTTGGTTTTGAAAAGCGCGTTTGAGGTGTGAGGCGCACAAGGCGATTGGGATTTGGGAAAACATCTTTGGGACTTGAGGTGGCACCTCATGCAAATCTGGGTTAAAAGAGCCAAAAAGGTCAAAATTAGGGTCTGTTGGAGGATAATATGCATAAATAACCAAAGGATGAACGCCTCATGAATGGGTTTACTTGATGAAAAGGCTAATATGTAAAAGGGATGAGGCAAATGAGGTTTTCGTTGTACATAAAACTTATTTGGTTGTACATAAAATAATGACTCGTGTATGTGAAGCTCTTGCCTCACACCTCAGCTTTTCAAACCTTAACGTCATGCAGCGTCTCATGCTTTTGTTAATGGGGGTTAAGCAAGTCCTTGTGAAACTTGGTGGTCGATACAACAAAAGCAGGGGATTTACTGTAGCTTGTGCTGTTGCTTTTGTTGAAGGAAAACTTAATGCTGAATGCTTGAAATTTGCAGGTGAGCATATGTGTGGTTCTTGTATGTTTTTTTTTCTGGTTAATATGATTTATTTCAAATTTTTATGATTTGCAGCTGCTTCTCTTTGTATTAAATGATGTTGCTTTGTGTCTGGACATATATAAGGTATAACTTAATCTCTTTTTTGCATTACTAGCTTTCTATAGGCAGTGTTTAGTATGCTAGAATCAAAGAGAATGAAATAATTCTCTGGGTAACCGAGTATCAGTTACTCACGGACCCATCAATGCTCTGCTAACCAATAGGATTTACGCCATGTGATGACCTTCAAGGGAGGTTAAAGTGAAATAAAACCTGTTTGTCTGACTAATGGAATGTGATTCTTCCCATTTTGTTGTTTTTTCTGTTCATAGGCTGGAGTTCTTTCTCTTTTTATCATTCCATCATGGAATTGAAGTAATTACAATTTAACTCGGTTTATGTATGTAATCTTCAATAGCATAAATCTTTTTGAACAATTTCAAAACTTTGCCCGATTTACATTTTTATTTCCCAAAGAATATCTTAAAAACATACCTCTACAATACCAAATACTAAAATTATGCAGGTTCTAGTTTCCTGTGCTGCATATCTCATACCATTTTGATCTTCATTTTTAGCGTTTAATCAGCAACTAACACGAGACACCAATTATTGAAATTAATAACAAACCAAGTGTGTTACTGTGCAAGATATCAGCTAATCGTCCTTCTGTCTTATACTGTGCCCAATTAACATGCACACGGGCCTACACGATGTCTGGAATTCTTTGAAAGACATAAAATAATAAAAACAGAAGAAAAAGTAGACTCTGTTTGGGTCTTTTTCTCTCTTTAACTTTTTTATATGTCCTCTTTAAAGACCATTAGTAATGTACTATATTACTTTCACCAACGTCGATAATTCTCAAACAAACAAACATCACAACACTAAGCTAGTTACTCACTATATTTCTTCAAGAAGCATACATGGCTCTATGTTTTATATTTCTTCTCATGCTTTTGCTAACTCATTTATCTCTGCATTCATCATTGCCCATTCAAAATCTTGAAGGTTGAATATTCAAATCTTCAATCCTCTTCTATCATATGTATAATGTATATCTGTTTGCTGACTTATTTATGTCGGTTTATCACCAGATGGCGCTCGTGGCAAATTCAGCACCTTTAAGTTAAATGATAAGGTAAAACATTAAACTTCAATAATCTTTATGTTTTTGGTCATTTTCTTGGTTCTTGATGCTAACTGTTCATCTGCATCTTTTCTATTTTTTGTTTTTAGTCCTTCATGGAGAATAACAGTGGCAAGAGGTTGGAGTTGCATGAGGTACATTCAGGACCAAATCCCATCAGCAATTACTTCAAAGAAGAAGTCCCTGATATAAAGTTACAAACTGCACCTTGACCTTCTTTTTACGTAGAACGGTAATAGAATGAACTTTTTTTCTGCTTTTCAATGCCTTCATTCTTTCTTTTTAAGATAATCGACGTGGGTGTTGCTTAGATTGTGTTAATCCTGCTTTCGAGCGAGTAATTAATTGGTCTTTAGCCTTTTGAGGTCGTTGCAAACACAAAGCTTGAAGCTGTAACCTCAAGAAAGCGGCTTGATTTGACTTTATTTGGTTAGCTTCACAATGTGACCCGAATCATTGAGTCAGGCTAGTGACTCAGGTCACTTTGTTCTAACTAACCATTGAGTCAGACTATTGACACATGCCACTTTGTTTAATCAATTGGTCTATAATTGTTTTCTATTGATCATGCTAATTCACATTTGATGCATCTAAGCAGATGAAAGTAATCAGCTTCACCCAAAAATTTCTTTCCATATCACCTTTACATTTGAGCAAGAGAATCTTGAAAGCAAAGAGTTTGAATTAGTTTGCTTTACATTTTGTTAATTTTCTAGATAAAGAAGACTCAACAATGGTGATTATGGTGGCAGTTTAAAGATGTTTAAATAACTGAATAAGTGATCTCACAACCAATGAACAAAAAACAATAGCAAAGCAAAAGAAAACTCTGTAAGAAAATAAAGAAAGCCTTCAGGTATGATGTGGTGTTCAGCAAATATTATCCCTAGCATAGGTTCATATCTTGCTTTTATTGGTTTTGTGCCATAGTGTCTCGAGGACCACTTGCCCAACACAAGCAGTGATTTACTTGATCCCGTTAGTTAGCATGATATTGATAGGTCCTGAGAGTTTTTTTTTTTGTTAATTAACAATCTCATGGTTATCATAGCTATAAATAAAGGCCACTTACATGTCATGATTCCTTACATTTTGTCACAATACCATGATCAAGATTCTTGGAAGTTACTTTAGTTATGTTTTGTTGTGGTAAAAATGAATTGTAATCGTAGGTGATCAGGTTGCCTTTGGAGACTCCTCGTGGTAAAGCTATTAGTCTTTTGTATTCATTCGGTCGTCTATATCCATACATGACTTAACATATAACATAAACAAATTAGGTAACGTGATAGTTCTTTAAAATTTATTCAACTTTTGTTGTTGAAGCATTGAGTTTTCCGGGTTGGTTTTGAGAGTTTGGTTGGTTCTCCTAGTCTAAACCAATAGATTATGATACAAACAGTAAAGATAGACTGTTAAAAGAGGATTCAAGACTGTAGTACTGGGGACTATCATCTGATCGAGAAAGTAAAAAAGCTAGTATTTTGTTAGGATATATCCATGTGAGTCGATGTGCCACGGGTCAGTTGAGCCACAAAAGGTTAAAAAGATATCAATAGAAGATTAAGTTTGATCACAAATATTCAATGGGTGAATGTCGTTATATTGGCGCCATGGGCACCCACCCATAATTGGCATCATTGTCACTAGAAGAAGCTTAATCACATACTAGATGGGTGAATGTGACTTGATAACAAAACGTACTAGAAGTTCTAATATTAGTCTACATCGCTTATATTTGTTAAATAGCACTTGTAAATATTAGACATAAGGTAAATTACTTATGTACTTCTTATATGAGCCCTACTACAAAGTGATTAAACTCACAAATACAACTTTAGTAATTGGTATACATCACGAAAACAAAAGAACACTAATTGCTGCAATGAAGTGTTGCAAATGTCATAGAAGACTGATAAGTTATTTGTGGATTGAACGAAGAAGAAAGATTAAAAAAAGATTTTCGTCGGAGAAAAGGTCTCAAAGAGTAGTAAAGTTGATGTCACTAGACTTGTGATGGTAAATGTTGTTTGTTAAGGCTACAAAAGTGTGATACTGGATACGTAAACTAGCACACACCATATTGCCCTAGGATCCATACGTGAGTGTAAATCGGATTGATTTAGTAATAAGGCGATAGAAGGTGTTGACCATGATTACCAAATCTCATGTTTGTTAGAAAAGTGATGATCGATGATTGTGATGACAAGGAAAAAGAATATTGTTCGGAGTGTGGATAGCTAATCATTTTCTTAAAACCCCTTAAGTCGTTGAACTTTAAATAAAACTTCAATGTCATAATATATCAACTCATCTTTCAAATTCAACCTTTTTAAACACCTAAAACTATTTTTTATCAGCTAACTTTACATTTATAAATATTACTATTAATTATACCTCTTTTTAACAAGTTTTATATTTGAAATTATATGTATTATGTATTGGCACTTATAGGAGTTATAGATACATTAGTATCAAATCTCGCCAACCAAATCCAACATTGAAAACTGGTAGTATTTTATAGTTTAAAATTTCACTAACAAAGTGTAATCAATGTATGCGTACCCTGGCCCATGAAAAATAATTGTCCACTAATAATTATAGAAAAAGTTAGTTGTTTACATTATTGGATTGATTGGCTTTTACTCGCAAATTTGCAATACTAATATCTTATAGCTCATAGTGAGTGAATTATACACTCAACCCTCAATTATTGCTAACTTTCTTCCATTCTTTCTAACATTATTAACTTTGTAATTATTATTATTTTATTGTATACAAATTTGAGGTTTTGAAAAATAATTAATAATATAAACCATTTGTCCAAAAGTAAGAAAATCCTTATTCTGTATAAGAGTATATATATAGGGCAACGTTAATATTAGACAAGTTTACTTGCTTAACTATAAAACATGAACAGATTTCATTAAACAATATGTTTAATATTTGATATATTTTTCATCAAAAGTAAAATACATGCCCAACCTTCTTTTGTTTTCTTGACGTGTAAACATTTTCAAATAGATACTACTTTTTGAGAACTTGAAGATTTCAAATATAGAAAGTGGATCTGATATGGACACCAATAGAAAATGGGTTAGATTTGTATCTTTGTATGTATGAAAGTCCATCTGATAT
>BJCM01240129.1:0-15310 GCA_018326385.1 Flaveria bidentis | reverse complement strand
TTATTATATAGGTTTGAAGTTATTGTACATAGTTATTAGTCAATAATGATTGAGAAATGTGTTCAACCTAGTCGGATGAGTCTTCATGCTAATGGACCATACTTATGGACCATACGCATGAATACATCATGCTTATGGACCAGTCGCACGACTGAACCAGGAGACTGGATCAGTCGTATGATTGAGACATAAGATTGACTCAGTCACACGATTGAACCTTTAGTCGTGTGTATGACTCAATCGCATGATTCAGTCGCACGACTGAACCATGCTAATGGTTCAGTCGTACGAATGGAAACTACAAACCTATAAATACCACTTAATTCGTAGAAAAACAAAAAGAATTGAATAACAATTGAGAGAACACTTCGAATACACGAACCCTAGCCGTCCAAAACATCCAGAAAGCCAATCCAACTTCAAAGTCCCTTCTTGATCGATTCCTACTCGCTCTTAACATTTAGTTTATTCTTATATCGATCGGGTTAATATTCTCACTGATTAGATCGCCAATCAAATAGGATTCCGCACTATTTGATCTGGTTTCACGTATTATCAGGTAGTATTCCGTACGTACACGGTCCTGACAAGTATATCAGAGCTTTGGCTCTTGATTTTGCATGTGATTCGATTAGTTTTGGTGTTAAACTTAACTTTTTCATTCAAAAGAGTCATCCTTTTGAGTCAAAAAGTGTTTTTGATGTTTTCTGGCATTAAAGTTTCGATTTTTCACTATATGGCAGATTAGGGTTCTTGGAAAAATCGTGTTTTTGTGTCAAAGTGTTAAAATCTTCGATTTTGCCAAAACAGCAGTCTTTAGTCGCACGCCTAGCTCATTTGTATGATTGAACTCATTCGTACACTCCATTCGCACGATTGAATTCAGTCGCATTCATCATTCGCACGACTGAACAGCTCTAGTCGTTTGAGTCCATTCGTCTTGTTCATGCGCACGACTGAATCCAATCGCACTATTGAATTCATTCGCACCTTTCATTCACACGAGTGAACCGTACTCATAGTCCATTCGTACGATTGAAACTGTCCTGTTCTCCAAGTACCAAGTTTATAGAAATGGAAGATTAGTTTTCCGCGTTTACTGTCGGGAAGGACTCACGCATCCAAAACCTTCTGCTTCTAGAAAATGAGATAGGAAATCATAATAAACCGCCGAAGCTTATAACGTTAGATGACTATCCACAATGGAAACAGTGGTTCGAGATTTACTTAAATGGAGTTGATCCCAATCTTTGGACATCCATTGAGACTGGTTACACGGTGCCAGTCAGTGCTAATGGAGTCAAGCAAACTTGGGGAGGAATAAATGAAGCACAAAATATATTCTTCAATGCTGAGAAGAAAGTTTGTGCCTTGTTGACTCAGTTAATACCGAAAGACATCTTTCATCAATTTTCTGAGAACAAACAGGCCAAAAAACTATGGGAGGCTTTAGAGAAGAGATATGATGGTAATGCAACGTTAAAGGCACTAAAGGCTAAGGCTCTCAAGAAGGAGTTTGATAATTTCTCCTCAATAGGGAATGAGATCTTGGATGACATAATTGAAATATTCTATCATCTCATGAGTGAGCTGCACACTCATGGTGTAACCACATCAATGGAAGATAAAGTTTCAAGTTTTGCTGATGGGTTGCCTAATAAATAGGATTCATTTGTGTCCAAACTCAGAAAAAATTACATTCTTGCAATGTTGGACATAAATGACTTCATCTTGAAGTTAAGAGAGGAAGAACTGAGGATGAAGTACAAGTCAAAGAAAGGATCCTACATTTAGAATCCTTCACTCTACAACTCAGTTTCATCTCTAGTTGTTTCAGGAGCACCTCTACAAACAACTTTTGTGTCTAGTTCATATGCTTCTTCCCAAACCACTGCTTCAGGACTAGAAATGTCAGGATCATCAGGGACCCAATACATAGTGCCCGAAGCCAACACTACACAGTTGATGACCGAAAATCTTGGTAATATCACAGTGGAAGTTGCATAGGAGCACATGGATCTTCTAGCAGCTGTTGTCCAATCCTATGATGGTTTAGTTGCCGGGAAGATTGGAAATTGTCATCTTGCAGATGAAGATTATGAGCAAGTTGATGAGAATGAGCTAGAGAGAATTGACATCATGTGGGCCCTAGCAAGTGCAGTCAGAAGAGCTAAAAAGTTTGTCAAGAAGACGGGGCAGAATCTAATAGCCACTAAGGACACGACTTTTTGGTTTTGACAAAACTAAAGTAACATGCTTTAACTGTGGTCAGAAGGGACACTTTAAACGTGAATGTGTAAAGACCAAGAAAACTAGAAATGGAAACCCATTTCCCACATTCAACCGTCAAGACAAGGACATGCTTGGAACTACCTCTTCAAGCAAAGAGACAAAGGCTCTTACTGCTCAAGGTGATGAAGGACAAGACTGGTCCTTCAGGTTTGTTTCTCCTGGAGAATCAAATATTACCTTTGTTGAAGCAGTAGATGATGAGTCTGCTAGTGAAGGTGAGAGTGCAACTGAGCAAGCGATGTTGGATACCGAAGAAGCTGCAAACATGGTATATCACCTGGTTGAAGAAGAGCTTAGAGCAACAAGTTCAGAATCTCCAGCAATCGAAGGATCTAATTTTGCTTTGATGGCTGATTCAACCGATTCATCACAAGTAAGTTCTCTAGACTAGTTATTTGATAAACATGCTTGTCATGAATGTGATAAATTTAGAGAAAGCATTGATCTGAAATTTGCTAGGTTAAAACAAAATGAGTGCAGTTTTAAAGAAAAGATAAAACTTTTGGGGAAACAACAAAGGGAAACCGAGGTTGTTGCCTTAAATCAATCAAATGATATAAAGTTTTATTTAAATTCTTTAGAAGAGACCAAAAGGAAAAAGCAGTTTTGGAAATCGAGGTAATTTTTCTAAAACAAAAACTGCATAGTTGGGCTAGTTCTTCTCATATAGTTTAAAACTTAGTGAAAGAATGGAACAACGGGGAAGGTTTGGTGTACAAAGTAGTTGCACCACCACATGAAATCCTTTTAAATACAAAATGTAGACCTGTCAATGACAACCCACTTAAGGATCATGTGGTGTCCACTCATCTTGTTAGTGATCCCGATTCCACAGTCAAACCTGTATAGAAGATCACTAGACAGAAGGAGCCTACTTTGAAATCTAAAGGTAAAATGTTGGTAGAGAATTTGAATGATGAAATTAAAAAGGTTAATGTAAGGTCAGGGTCACAAACGTCTACTTAAGAACCTAAATTGACTAAACCAGTTAACCAAAACCGTGCAAATCACCAAAGTCCAAATAAAATGAAAATTAAAGATGTTCAAAATGTTAAAACAATTAAGTTTGTTAATAAGGATGAAACATCTAATAGAGAAATGACAAAACCCAAACAGACAAAGGTCACACCTTTACAAAACTCAAACCTATATAAATATTTTCCTCAATCTGTAGAAGGGAGATCTTGCTACAATTGTGGAAAACGAGGACATATCTCTCCTAATTGTCCTTATTATCAGACATCAAAAAGGAAATTGAACTTTTTGATACAAAACAAAGTTTTTCTAAATCGATATCTAATACTCCACCTAAGAGTATTAGTGAACCTAAAGTTCAAACAATAAGTCAGTTGTCTATTTATCACAAACAGGCCTTACATAAAACTGGCTTATGGAAAGAAAAATCAAGTATAATATCTCATAGTGAGGAGATTAAGAAGAAAGATATGCCCTCATCCTCTAAAGGACAATGAGTTGAGTTTATAATGTGTGATTCCTCCGGGTTACCCAAGCCAGTTAAGGCTTGGGTCCCAAATCTAAACTAATAGGTTTCTTTGAATGTGTAGGGTGTCCGCAACAGCGCTATCACTAATACCTGGATTATTAATAGTGGGGCGTCCAGGCACATGACAGGGAATTCGTCTCTCGTTTTCAATGTCAGACAAATTAAAGGGGGACATGTTTCATTTGCTGGGAATAAAGGAGGCTACATCACCGCTCAAGGCAAAGTGTGAAACGAGAAAGTTAAGTTTGATAAGGTCAACTACATTCAACAACTACAGAATAACTGACTTTCAGTCTCCCAAATATGTGATAAAGGATTTAAAGTTGTATTTGACAACAAGAAGTGCTACATGTTGAAGAAGGACTATGTGGTTGAGGAGGACAAAGTTCTTATGTCAGCTTTAAGATATAACAATTTGTATGTCTTGGATCTATCAAAAGCCTCCACAACTGATCACACGGTTCAATGCTTCTTGTCAAAGGCAACTGAGAGGGATTCAATCTCCTGGCATAGGAGAATGGGACACATTAATCCAAGGAAGATGAATCATTTAGTCCAAAATGATTTAGTGAATGGAGTAACTGTTAAAAAGTTCCAACTTCCGGATTTTTTTGTAGCATGTAAGAAAGGGAAACAGATCAAGAAGGCTCACAAGGCAAAGAAAGTTCATTCAATTGATCTTTGTCTTGGGCTTCTACACATGGATATGTTTGGCCATGTTAGTACAAAGAGCATTGTTGGAGATCTGTATTGCTTTGTAGTAACAAATTATTACTCAAGGTTCTTTTGGGTGATGTTTCTGAAAGCCAAATCATGAACTTTTGAATCATTCAAACATCTAGTTACTAGTTTGAAAGCACTCTACAAGCTGAAAGTAAGGCAGATTCGTTCAGACAATGGAACTAAGTTCAAGGATCAGTGGATGGAGGCATACTGTAGAGAGAGTGGAAATGTACATCAATTTACCTATGCCTACACTCCACAGATGAATGGCGTTGCTGAAAGGAAAAAATCGGAGCTTGATAGAGACTGTCAGGACAATGCTAGCTGACTCGAAACTGCCGATTCAATTCTGGAATGAGGTAGTGGCTAATGCTTGTTACACACTCAATCGAGTCTTAGTGGTCAAACGACATAGGAAAACATGTTATGAACTGCTCCAGCGACGTAAACCCAACCTGGAGTATCTAGAACCGTTTGGCGCACCATGCATGCTGCTGAAGAAAACTCATACAGGAATGTTTAGTGAGAAGGCATAAGAAGGTATCTTTCTCGGATATAGCATACCAGACAAGAGAGTTTATAACAACTCAACGGGTCAGGTAGAAGTGTGGTGCAACATTGATGTTCAAAGATACACCACCCCCTGCTAGAAAAGAACCAACACAAGACTCGTCAGCATCAGTTCCACTAGACGATTCTTCGAATCCATTAGGGGGAGCACTTGATGTAAGTGACTCATCTTCAGATGATGAAGCAGTTAAGACTATAAATATGTAATAGGAGGAACAAGTTCCCACTAATGAAACTACACAAGCATCACATCCTGATGCCTCTGTCACATCAGAACCTTATACTCCAATAACTTCAGATACTGAACCTGGGTTTCACAATCTGGAAAATGAGGTGGTTGTTCCCACCACTCTTGGATCCCAGATAAATGTTTATCATCCCTTGGACTACGTCATTCGAGATGTTCGATCAGGAGTACAAACAAGAAATCAGCTATACTCGGCTGATTATGCCTTAGTCATGGAAAAAGGCTATCTTCACGATGGTGCTTATCAATGTTTTGTGTCTCAATTTGAGCCAAAATATGTAAGTGAAGCCTTAAAAAATGAGACATGGGTTAGTGCTATGTAAGAAGAACTCTTACAGTTCAAAAAGTTAGGAGTATTGACCCTTGTGGACATACCAAAAGGTGCTAAGGTGATTGGCACTAAATGGGTCTTGAAGTATATAAGAAAGATGACCAAGGGTTCATAATCAGAAAACAAGGCTCGACTTGTGGTTCAAGGGTTTAGACAAGTCAAAGGCATTGACTATAATAAAGTGTTTGCACCTGTGGCTCGGATGGAAGCAATCCGTATCTTTCTATCCTATGCATCCTACATGATTAAAGTCTATCAACTAGATGTAAAAAGTGCATTCCTTCATGGTGAAATCCGTGAGACAGTCTACGTTAGTCAACCCAAAGGATTTGATGATCGTTATCATTGGTATAGAGTTTACAAACTAGACAAGGCTCTCTACGGACTCCATCAAGCTCCTAGAGCCTGGTATGAGAAACTCTCAACTCATCTGGTGAAGCATGGCTTTCGCAGAGGAGTGATTGACTGCATGTTATTCATCAAAGAAATAGACGGTGATTTACTACTGATATTGATATATATGGACGACATAATCTTCAGTTCCAAGAACGAAGAATTATGTAAAGAATTTGAATCTATAATGAAAGTAGAGTTTGAGATGAGTGCTATGGGGGAGATGAAGTTCTTTCTCGGATTACAGGTGGATCAGACACCAAAAGGAATCTTCCTGCATCAGTCCAAATATGTAGGTGATATCCTAAGTCGGTTCGACATGGAGAACGCTTCTGTTGCTGGAACTCTACTTGCCACGAACCAAGACATGGCACCCGACGAAAATGGTGATCTGGTTGATGCTACCATGTACAGAGGAATGATCGGATCCCTTATGCATCTCACAACCTCTCGTCCTGATATTATGTACGCCACGTGTCTTTGTTCAAGATATCAGGCGAAACCAAAAGTAAATCATCTCATCGAAGTTAAACGGATTTTTCAATATCTGAAGGGTACTCCAACACTAGGGTCGTGGTAACCTCATGATGATGACTTTGAGCTTACAGCGTATAGTGACTCAGACTATGGTGGTTGCAAGATGAATTACAAGTCAACATCTGTGGGTTGTCAGTTCTTCGGTAGATGGTTAGTCACCTGGCAGTGTAAGAAGCATACATCAGTTGCTCTGTCAACTTGTGAAGCTGAATACATTACTGCTGCAAGTTGTTGTTCCCAAATCATTTGGATTCAACAGCAAATGTGCGACTACGGTTTGAAATTTTCTATCACCCCTATTTTTGTTGATAATTCTGCTGCTATTGCTGTCACCAAAAATCCAGTCCAACACCCTAAAACAAAACATATCGGTATTAAAGATCACTTTATACATGACTGTTTTGAAAAACAATTAATCGATGTTGTTAAAATTAATATGGATTTTCAACGCGCTGACCTCTACACAAAAGCATTTGATAAACCGGGCTTTTTATATCTTTTAGAGGTTAATGGCGTGAAAATGAAAAGTGATGTGATTCTTGAAGAAGAAAATATAGAGTCCGACATGTTTTCTATTTTCTTTTATTTTATTTATTTTCCTGTCTATTAAAAATCCAAAAACACAAAAAAGATTTTTGGTTTTAGAATTTTAGGGGGATAATAGTTTAGTGTAGTATTTAATTATTGCAGTATTTAATTACTTAAAAAAAGGAGGAGGGCAGCTCAACTAAAAGAAATGAAATCAAATCTGTGATTTTGATTCAACGTTTATGGAAAATGATAGTACATACGGAACAAATTGTTTGGGAATTTAAAAGATTTTAAATGATTAAGAGCAAAATTCAAAGTATAATTCTGAGAAGTCTAAGCAAAATAAAAGGAAAAATGATTGTAAAACTAGTCTTCTACTGAGATAACATAGAGAAAGTAGACCTAAAGGTTGCTAGTTCATTATATGATGTGTCGGTAGATTCAACACAATAGATGAGTAGACCTCATTGGTGGTTTAAATTCAAACTAAGTTGTTCAACTTGCTGTGGGTTCCTATCTTATCCCTAGTTAACATAATCAACGCATTTCCAAAAAGGGATGACGAGCAAAATAAACGCCACAAATGCGTGCGGATGATCATTAAATGAGCAAAGCACATGGAAAAATGCTAAATGCAATCAAGCTGACAACTTATGCCGTTGGTGCGATATGTGCAAAAGAAAAATAAATGCTCTAACAAGAAGATAGGCTGTGTGCTTCTCTGCTCTGCGGTGGCACTGACTGAGGATAAGCATAACCTAAATATTCTAGAATTCATTGTTGTTTGCACCTCTCTGCTGTGCGATGGCACTGACCTAAGGCTTGGCATCTCTTTGAAAGCTATTAGAATAGTTTCTTCTTGAAATATACCCGTAGACTGCTCAAAAATCTCCTGAGGAATGTTGATTACCATATAAGTGTAGGATCCTCGAATGCTAGTTTAAATAATTAAACCTTAACTCATCACCAATGTGAGTTAAAAATCTGTGTATGGATTTAAGTGGACAAATATACTGACAATTATCGTGAGCTGCAATTCTTGACAGTCAAAATCATTGTGTGCATCTTATAGCTCTAGTATGATTTCCTAAAACTGCTATTGACTCTCGGTCAAAACAAGAATCTAGCATCAAAATGTTTTATTAAAATTTCCCAAATGATTCTAATATACCTGTATGATTCCAAAATGAATCGTTCCAGAAATGATAAGATTAACTTGAAGCTGTGATGTCCAAGAATTAAAATCTGTTAGACATTTTTTCTAAAAGATTTCAATACATCTCTAATCAAAACACAAAATTATGTATTGGTTTTGTTTTTAATTTCAAGTTCGTTTCTAATTTTTGTTTTCTAGTTTTTTGTTACGTAGATATCAGACTCTACAACTAGACTTAATCTATGAATCACTCACTCAAAAGGGGTCACGTCTGAAGTGACTAAAATGTTCAAAACTAAAAAGGGTCACGTCTAAGGTGACAAATCGATGTTAAATTAAAATGAGTCACGTCTGAGGTGACTAATCCGCTTTAAAATTAAAAGGATCACGTTTGGGTGATCAAACGGTTTTTAAATTAAAAAGGCCATGTCTGAGATGATCATCAGTCATAATGTTCAATATCAAAAGGTAAAATTTGAAGTGTTTGAAAGTGTGTGAGATCAAACTTACAAGTATGAGCCAATCACACGATTGGATCATAAGTATGGTCCAATCGCATGATTGGACCATAAGTATGAGACAGTCGCACGATTGGACCATAAGTATGAGACAGTCACACAACTGGACCATAAGTATGAGCCAGTCACAGGACTGGACAATAAGTATGAGCCAGTCACACGGGGCTCGACCATGAGTATGAGAAATCCATGCGATTGGACCATAAGATTGAACCTATCGTATGAATGGATGAAGGTGTATGAGTAAGTCGCACGACTGAAGCATGAGTATGGGTTCAGTCACACGACTGAAGGATGAGTATGGGTTTAGTTGCATGACTGAAGCATGAGTATGGGTCCAGTCGCACAACTGTACTTTAAAACAGTGTAAATAGAAGGGTTATTCGGTCGCCTTCCTTACCACCCTTCACAGCTTTCAAAACCCTCTCATACGCAAACATTCTGCTCGATTTTCGTTTGCCTTGATTACTCACTTATTTGTGATACTAACGTGTGTTCTACTCATCTACAGGTACTTTGAGACTGAAATCGACCCTAATGACCGGTTTATTCGAACCCTAAGGACCGATTTAGTTAAAATCAAGAAACGAGAATAACTCATCTAAATAAAAACTTAAATGGACATAATCGTTGAATTAAAGGACATTAGGTGATATTTAGAGTCCCTGCGAATCTAATGAGTCAAAACACGACGTCTAACATCAAAATTTGACCAAGACTCAAGGTCGGAGTGTCGAACAGAGTCATATGCGAAAAGACACTCCGAATGAACTTCAGTCACACGATTAAGCCACGCGTACGATTCAATCACATGAATGAATCATTCGATAACTCAGTCGCACGACTGACTTAACTGCATGGCTACACACATGACTCAGTTCAGTCGCAAGCTCAATCGCATGACTGAACTCAGCCGCAGGCTCAATTGCACGACTGAACGTAGTCATATGGTTCAATTGCACGATTGAACCAGATTGATCAAAAATAGTTTACGTTTCAACTGTTTTCTGTGATGCATAAATCTAACGTATATGTCTCTTATGTTGCAGCAACATGGCTGATAGGTGGACTATGATCACCAAGCACAACATCTGTGCTCACCTTGATTTTACGTCCATGAATACTTCTGAGTTCACAAGGATTATTGCCTTTTTGCGCAGATCAAGGATCTTCAAGGCCATCTTTGTCCCATGCACACCTTACAGATCCATACAGTAGGCCTTCTGGGAAAGCACCAGGGTTGACAGGTCCGTTGAGCCATACCGTATATGGAGCTCCATCTTTGGACAAGAGATCGAGATTACTGAAGTTGATCAAGGCAGGTCTTAGATCTGGGTGAGGACGGAGCCTACCCAACTAAGCTACATCCCCTAACGGTTCGGGGATTCTTTCTGAGGATCAAGTATGCTATTGACATCAATGCCGGCGTACTAAACAAGAGTAACATGTGCCCTCAGTTCAAGTATTTGGCACATGTGATCCTCAAGTGCATAGCCTCCAGGCATGGAGGATTTGATGAGATGTCTGACCAAATCCAGAATGAAAATGTTGCACTGGTACTGAATCACTCATTCAATTTCTCCCGTATGCTCTTCTCGTATCTGATAGAGAACCTTGAAGCCAATGGCAAGGAAGGCTTTTGCATGTACCCACGGTTTCTACAGCTGATTATAGACGAGAAGCTTCCTTCCCTACCAAAGGAAAGGGTTTATGTTGTTGTTTTGGAGGTTATGGACGAAATGACATTAGGGAGGATGAAACTTTACATGGGGAAGCAGGTGAAGCCCCCTGTCAGGAGATTATTTGGGCACTTGGACTATGAGGATTACGTGGCGCCTTCTCGTAAGAAGTGGCGTCATAATGACAGTGATTCTGATACTGAGCCCATCATGGCAGCCATAGCCAAAGACGACGACGACGATGATGACCATGATGACGGTAAAGATGGGGGAGATGCAGGTCCTAGTTCTTCACGGGCCACCGATACTTCTACTATATCTTTACCACCTCCACCTATTACTTTTTCTGCTCTAGGTGGATCTGAGTAGACTGCTATCCACCCAGACTTTCTGATAGATGAAGAAGAGGAATCAGATGATGAGCCTCTAGTGAGGACGGTTGGGAGCCAAGTCGTGGCCACCAACAGAGGGATCAAGGCGGTTGGTGGATGCCAGGATGAGTCAAGGGGGGATGCTACTTATGTCACTGATCCTTGTTACACCCCTAACTAGCCCAACAGCTAAGGGGGAGCGCCTATAGCAAAGGGCTCCAAGAAGAAGAGGATGGCCCAACCATACAGGATGAAGAACAAGAGGCCAAGATTTACTTAGATCACTTCTTCTGCTACCACCACCACTACCACACCTCCTACCACCACCACCACAGCTACTACTACCCTCACCACTTCTCCCACTACCACTATCACTCCATCAACCACCACTACCACAACCATTCCACCACATCCCACTAACACTCCACCTTATATATTCACCACATCCACTACTACCACCACCAGTCACCAAGCAGGTCCCTCCACCCACTTTACATTCACAGATGGACCCACTCTACCCCACATCAGGATAGAAGAACAGCTTGCTAACCTTAACAACATTGTGGTAAGGCTACTTGCCATTGATGAGCTAAGGACTACTCAACTAAACAAGATGATGGAGGTGAATGCAGCCCAGGCTAAGCAAATCGTGCATCTGAGCGAAAAGAGTGCTCAGTACAAGAGGGATTTAGGCCGAGCCTACCATGCTCTTACAAGTCAAAATGAGCTGGTGTTGGTGTCGGAATAGAGGATTGATGAGCTTGAGAAGAAGAACAAGAGGATAGTTCTAAAGCTCAAAGGATCAAAGTCTAAGCCATTAAAGTTCAAGGATGGTGATGATGGTGATGATGATGATGAGGATGTAGATGACTCTAAGGAGGAGGTTGGTGAAGGAGGACCGACCAGGAAAGATAGAAAGGACGATGATCAGGAAGGTGATGCTGCTGCATCAGCCTCTCCTCAAGCTCAAGAGAGGCGTACCAAACGAAGCCAAAATCAAGGAGCATTGACCTCAGTCTCTCCAGCAGAAAAACCGAAAGATCAAGACAAAAGTAATGATTAGATGTCTTTGTATTTAAAACTTTTGTACTTGAATTATATAGTACATTAATGTAATTATTGATCATTTATGTTTGTTTATGTCTTAATGATCTATATAATGGCTTATGTGTGATATGCTTAATGTTTAATCAAACAGATAAAGCTCCATAAACAGATGAATTTGATGTCCAACCCTTTCAGCAGGTCAAGACTCAATTAACCATGATTATTGACTTGTAAGGGATAATCAGAAGATCTGTGAGCTACACTCCAGAGGAGGGAGAGATCATACACAACCTAACGGATGAACAGCTTGCTGAAATATTTAGGCTGATTCCTGATGAGCTGGTCAAAGATGCTCCAACAGTTGATGTGGCAAGTGATGATGAGCTTAACGATGTAGAAGAAATTATAGAGCATGTCACTTCTGATTATTATCCATAGTACACTGATCTGGAAGGACATGTTATACCCAACTTGGGTGAAACATTCAACAGTGGTACTTTTGAGAAGTTTGATGAAGTAGAAAAAGAAAAAGAGAAAGAATAAAGCACAACCCAAGCTTCAAACGCAAACGTTGATATCAAGAAAGTTGAATGGGTAGCTTGTTTTGTAGAGCCAGCGTGCGCCCCAAAAGCAAAATGCCTACACAAAGCTTATAGAGTCAAACGACATGAGAAAGTGTCTGGAAAAATTATAGCGTGGGCTTATTTTGAGGATTTGGACGTATATGCTATAAAGAGAGAGAAGAGGATTGAGTACTTTAGATATCCTCATTATCTGAAGACTCTTCCTGGTTTTGAGTTCAACCGACTTGCATGCTTAGATCTGCTATATGCTAATCCAAGAAAGATGTCAGGTTGGTTTGAGGCTGCATTAAAGAAGGAATACCACACCAGGTGGGTAAACTTTAGACCTCAACAACCGAAGAGGTACATCCAAAAGTCTGAAGTGGACCCCATATTTAGAAGACCTAAAGTTGTGTTGAAGTGGAGTCCTCCGCGTACGATGTCAAAGATTCCCTTACGAGAAATGACTTAGGACTTCACTCTACACTTCAAATGGTGGTATTATGATTGGAGGATGGGTGAAGCGGTCATAGTTCTGAACAGAGAAGGAAAAATAGAGACTATCCGGGTATTCGACCCAATGTGGCTTACTAACTTGTCAGCTGAAGATGTCTACACATTATACAAGTGACCATTATTCTATGACACATAGGATATTGTACAAGCTCTCTAGTTTCAACACGTCATACGACTCTAATTCGCTTTTGAAATACATGCAGGAGTTACAAAAGAGGAGAAGTATAAGAAATTCTAAGAACATGTAAAGAGTGTTAGACAATAGAGTAAACTAGGACAAAGGGGGAGTTTGTAGATACATCATGTTCATAGTTTATGAGCTTTAATATAAAAGTCTTTCATGTCTTACACATATGTAATGAAATGATTCAATGATATACAATAGAGTAAACTAGGACCAAGGTCATGCAAACGATCCTACCGTCTGTGATGACCAAAGTAATAAAGGCTGTTAGGGATGGGGAGAGACATTAAAGGGGTAGACCTTTGGGTGGAAGGAGATGGCCCGAGGTTGAAACGGTTTTCTCCGATGATGAAGGAGAAGAAGAAGAGGAGGAGCCTGCGCCAGAGGTGGCATGAGGCTGTAACTATGGGGCGTTTCAACGATGCAAGCCCCCAACTTTTGATGGTAATGGCACTGCCGCTGCTGCTCACCGATGGGTGAGAGAAATGGAAGTTGTTCTAAATATCAGCGAGTGCCGGGAGGACCAGAAAGTAAAGTTTGCTGCCCATTCTTTCATGGACTCGGCTCTATGCTGGTGGGACAACATAGTCCAAGTTGAGGGTAGCCGAGCTATCGAAAGGATGAGATGGTCAGAGTTGAAAAGGCTGGTGATTGAGAAATTCTGTCCTCACCATGAGATGGATAAAGTTGAAAGAGAGTTCCTGCAGCTGGAGATAGGAACAATGACACATCAACAATACACCACCAAATTCAACAAAATGGCATGTGTGGTGCCGGATCAGGTGACACATCTTTCACGAAAGATCAAGAGGTATATTCAGGGCTTGCTGGCAGATATCCGTAGGCATATGATTGCTGCCCGACCGAGCACGTTTAGGTCGGCAGTTGATTTGGTAGGGAGGTTGTATGACAAAAGGACTGTGATGGTGGTTGAAGACGGCGAGAAGGGTGATGGTGACCGAAATTGGGATGGAAAGAAGTCCGGTCAGGGTGGTATCCCGACGAATAACAAGAAGGCGCGGGTGGAGGACCTCCGTGTGGTCACAACTGTTGCAGGGTCGAGAAGGTGTGACAAGTGTGGAAACAAACACCCCGGGGAATATAGATTGGGGACCAATGTCTGTTTCCGTTGTGGAAGAACCGGACATGTGGCGAAAAACTGTGGTGTAAGGAGATGTTATTCTTGTGGTGAAGCAGGTCACATGAGCAAGGATTATAAGAAGCCAAGGGCGGAAGGTTCGAGAGGGAAGAGGGTTGGAGGAGAAGGACAGAGGGTGAACGCATCGCCTACACGATGATGCAGGAGGAGGCTAGCGCGAACCCCGATGTTGTGTCAGGTATGTTTCTAGTAAATCAACCTTTAGCCTTTGTAAGAATATAGAGTTTTATTCTGGCACTAGGTAGAGTTTTATTCCAGCTGCTTTCTGTGCTAAATTACCAGTTAGTAGTAAGAATATAGATACGCTCTTCGATGTGGTCATAGGAGTGGAATGTTAGGCGGATTACGAAGTGAACATTGTGTGTCGCAAAAGATGATATAGTTGACAGCGCCTGACGGGATCATGGTGACGGTTTAAGGCAATCGAGTCACGACGATTCCGAAGGTGATTTCGATGGCGGTGGCAGGAAAGTGCATGAGGCGTGGACGTATTGCCTACTTGGCCAAAGTAAGGTAGGTGGATACACTAATATCCCAACTGTCAGATGTACCGAGACCCGTGTAAAGATTATTGGTGTCCGGGTATGAACCATGATATGGTGGAGCACGGGAGTAAATGCCTTACTGTTTACAAGTGAAGGCCGAGCACCAAAAGTTGTATGGGAAGTATCGAGGTGATTGAGGCTATGACTGAGCAGCTCGAAAGGATCAAAGTCTTGATGAAGGCAGCCAAAGATAGACAAGAATTCGTATGTTGATAAACGACGTAGATCGATTGACTTCTAGGTGGGAGAATGGAAAAGAGATGAGACAGTATTGCCCACAATTGCTTAAGGAATAATAGGTTTTGGGGACGAAACCTATATAAGGGGGTGGACTTGTAACACCCGGAAATTTTCTTTGAAGCCGAAGAAAGAAGAAAAAGAAATAAAGTCCAAAGTCGAGGGACCAAACTTGCCAAACGGGAAGAAACTTGGATGAGTGGAAGT